>RCUC01114451.1:0-40443 GCA_003697995.1 Taxidea taxus jeffersonii | reverse complement strand
AAAAAAAAGGAATTTTGGACTCTAGGAGGGAAAGTTGTTCAATAAAGTGAAAGTAATCTTAGTCTGGTATACAGCTCAAATGTAAAAATATTCCATAGTCATAATCATGGAAACTCTGGCTCAGCCAAATAGGGAATTGTGCACACTGGCCAAGTCTATTGATGGTCACAAAAAGATAGATAGATAGATAGATAGATAGATATAATAAACTCATAGAGGAAGAACAGGAGGGGACTTTCACTCCCTCCAGACTCCAACCTCACTTTACTGATGAAGAATCTCAAACCAGTATCTCCACACCTGTACCTTTCTGGAGTTAGACAACTTCTTGTCACCTCTAAGTGTAAACTAACTCTCTCTTATATACACACATACCCTCTACCTCAATCCTTTCCCAAGCCAACACAGCATACCTTAATTCCTATAACTGTTTCCACTATTTTTCCAAATATTCTCTTTTGGCTTTTCCACTCCTTCATACCCTATGTCCAGTCTGTTTTACAAAGCTTTCCAAAGTTTCCTGCCCTATTTCCAGCCATAATATAGTATAATCTAATCTGACCAACAATATCCAATCAACATTAATATAAGAGCTTAAAATAACATTTGTTAGACTTTCCTCTGATTAAAAGAAAGTATAAATCTTGCTAAAGTGCAAGCGCTCTTTGTAGAAATTTTGTAAAATACAGAAATGCACAAAGAAGATAAAAATCCCCTCTGCTCTTAGGGTGCCTGGGTGGCTCAGTTAGTTAAGGCATTTGACTCTCCATTTTGGCTCAGGTCATGATCTCAGGGTTGTGAGATGGAGCCCTTCTTTGGGCTCCACCTTGGGTGTGGCCTGCTTAAGATTCTCTCTCTAGGGGCACCTGGGTGGCTCAGTGGGTTAAGCCTTTGCCTTTGGCTCAGGTCATGATTTCAGGTTCCTGGGATCGAGCCCCGAATCAGGCTCTCTGCTCAGTGGGGAGCCTGCTTCCTCCCCCTCTCTCTGCCTGCCTCTCTGCCTACTTGTGATCTCTGTCAAATAAATAAATAAAATCTTAAAAAAAATAAAAAAGATTCTCTCCCTCTTCCTCTGTGCCTGCCCCTGTTCGCTCTCTCTCCCTCTCTCTCTTTCAAAAAAAGAAAGAAAGAAAGAAAAAAGAAAAGAAAAAATACCCTTTGCTCTCAAAATAATCTGGATTTATGTTTTGCTATGTTTTCATACAGCCTCTTTTCTGTATGTATAGAATAATTTTTTTGAGACAAATACTGTGATTACATTGTATGTTCCTCTTTGTAACTTTTTCATTTAATAAAAATGTTTTATTATGTCAATAAATATTCTTCTGTCATTTTATTTTATTTTATTTTTTATTTATTTGACAGAGATCACAAGTAGGCAGAGAGGCAGGCAGAGAGGGAGGCAGAGAGGGAGAGAGGAGGAAGCAGGCTCACCGCCGAGCAGAGAGCCCCATGCGGGCTCGATCCCAGGACCCTGAGATCATGACCCAAGCCGAAGGCAGAGGCTTTAACCCACTGAGCCACCCAGGCACCCCTCTTCTGTCATTTTAATGGCTGCATAAAATCCCATGTCAGCTATCCTATTGTTTATTTAATCATTCCCTGTTACAGTTATTTTGGTTGTTTCCAATTTTTTTTTTTTATGCTTAAGAATAGTGCTATTTCAGGGCGCCTGGGTGGCTCAGTGGGTTGGGCTGCTGCCTTTGGCTCAGGTCATGATCCCAGGGTCCTGGGATCGAGCCCTACATCAGGCTCTCTGCTCGGCGGGGAGCCTGCTTCCTCCTCTCTCTCTGCCTGCCTCTCTGCCTACTTGTGATCTCTCTCTGTCAAATAAATAAATAAAATCTCAAAAAAAAAAAAAAAAGAATAGTGCTATCTCTGGGGCGCCTGGGTGGCTCAGTGGGTTAAGCCGCTGCCTTCGGCTCAGGACATGGTCTCAGGGTGCTGGGATTGAACCCCACATCGGGCTCTCTGCCCGGCAGGAAGTCTGCTTTCCACTCTCTCTCTGCCTGCTTGTGATCTCTCTCTGTCAAATAAATAAATAAAATCTTAAAAAAAAAAAAAGAATAGTGCTATCTCTGATACTTAGGATAACTCAGAAGTGGAATTGCTGAATAAATGTTGTGCTTTTTCAATTTTTGTGGTAAAAAAAACCGTAATATAAAATTTCTCACCTTATTTAAGTGTACAGTACAGTGGTATTAAATATATGCATATTCTTGTGCAAAAGATCTTTAGGACTTTTTCATCTTACAGAACAGAAACTCTATATCCATTGAACAACTTCCTGCTTAGCATCCATCAATTGTTTCAATTCTTGCCTGATTCTTAGAGGAACAGAAATAGGGGTTCTGGAGGACATGTCCTCTTCTGGATAGGCCATTGTCCTAGCCTGAAACCTGGCGGAAGTACTTGCCGCAATACTTACTAGCTATGTAACCATGGACAAGTCACTTAATTTCTCCGTGCCTCTGTTCCCTTATCTGTAAGATGGGGATAATAACATGTTATTACACATGTACATTATTGGACACATTTTTCAAAAGGAATAAATGAGTTAATAAATGTGAAGCTCTAAGAACTCTGCATGCAATGTCATAGGCTCTGAGAAGAGGCAACTGTTGTTATTATTTTTTAAAGATTTTATTTATTTATTTGACAGAGATCACAAGCAGGCAGAGAGGGAGGCAGAGAAAGGGGGAGGGGGCTCGTTCCCAGGACCTCGAGATCATGACCTGAGCCGAAGGCAGAGGCTTAACCCAATGAGCCACCCAGGGGCTCCTGTTATTATTATAATATCATTATTATTAGACTGAACAAGATTTCTGTTGTCAAAGCATTTACCTACCATTTTCTTCAATCCTGTTCTAATCAACGAAAAACGACAGCGAACTATTTTAATTTGAAAAATTATTTTAAAATTGTAAAATTCTAATTGTAAAACAACTGTAACTGTAAAATGATGTATTATCTGTGAGCTTGAACGTTTCTCTATACTTATACTGGTTGTTTACATTTGTCCTGACATCCTTCTTCAAAAGCCTGTGGCCGGCAGCACTTCACCTGGTGCTCCTACCAAGCTCGTAGATCAAGAAGGCGCAAATCCATACTTTTCGAACTAAGAAACTAAGGCCCAGAATGTTACAATTCTCATCCCAGGTTTCCCATCCCACCCTTCAAAGCCTAGCAGCTGCCCCAGAAAATATTCCCGAGAAATTCACTGTTAAACCTCCCCAGTCCCAGAGCCCACGCTCGGGAAAGACAGGTGACGCCCAGATGTGTTTTCTGCGCACGCGCAGCCCCCAGGGGGCGGGGCCTCAGAGCGCGCCTATTTCCCGCCGCCGCCCCGCCCCCGGGTCACCGCCCCGGCCCCGCCCAATCCGAGGCGCGGTGGGCTCGTGACTCCAGACCCGGAGGTAGGGGAAGGCTGGGGTGTCCCACGTGGGGCCTTGTCGCGACGCGGCGGAATCCGGGAGTACCGAGACGGGGAGGGCCGCCGCCGACTCCCGACCGTCGCCCGCCGCCATCTTGCACCCGGAGAGGGCAGCGGCGGGCGGGGGAAGGTCCCCTGGGGCCGGGTTTGGCCCCAGAACGGGCTGTGGCGGAGGGCGGGCCCGGGCGGGGGGGGGGCGGGGAGAGGCGGGGGCTCTGCGGCCGAGCGGGGCGGTAACTGTCCGGCCGCCCGGAGGTGGGAGGTGGGAAGTGGGAGGGCCTGGCCCTGAGGCCGGACACAGCGCGAGGCGCGGGCCTCCCCGCTGCCCCGCTCCGGGGCTGGGACTGGCTCGCCCCGCGGGGCCGCGGTGTCCTCACGGTTAGAACAGCCAGGCCCTGTCGCTTGGTCCTCACTCCAGGGAATGGGCTGTTGTCCCATTTTGCAGACACGAAACTAAGGCTCAGAGTGGAGAGGGGATTCTAGTTTAGTATTTAAGTATCTTGGAATTTAATATTAGGAGAAAGTTTGCCGCACTGCCTTACGTCTATTAGTTTTATTCATTTCTTTTTCTTTCCTTAGAAATTTAAAAATACAGAAAAAGTTTTTAAAATTTCAGAAAAATAGGTATTAAAACAGTTTGCCCAGGGACACCCAGCAAGGTCATGGCGGTGGGTTCAGTCCTAGTCCACCGAATCCAGCGCCCTTTCCACGGGGCCACTCTGCCTCACCTGTCAAAGGAGGGGGCTGACCTCTGGGATTAGTGAAGGGAGTGACTGGAAACTCTTTTGTTTTGCTTTGCTTTGCTTTCTTTCTTTCTTTCTTCTGTTAATCAGTCAGTCTCTTCTGCTCCATCCAGGTCAGAGCTAACAAGTGTTCAGAAGTCAAGTCATGGATCAACCTACCAGGAAAGAAAAATCCAAAGTTAAAGAACCTGTCAGCAGAGTTGAGAAGGCCAAGCAGAAATCAGCCCAGCAGGAGCTGAAGCAAAGACAAAGAGCAGAGGTGAGATTAAGGAGGAGGCCTGTACACCTGTAGTCTGCAGGAGATGATGCTGGAAAAGAGAAGGAGTAGAGGGGAGAGCTGTCAGGGGGAGTGCTACCTGCCTCCCGGCATAACAGCTCTTCTCCCAGGAGATCAGTGAGGTTCAGGATGATGAAGTGACAGCCCAGAGTCACATGCCAGGTTAGTGTCAGAACCCTGACCATCTCCAGATGACTCCTGGTGCAGAGCTTTTGTGGAAGAAAGAAAGGAAAAAGAGAAGGGGCATGGAAGGGAGGGGTCAGGGTGAGACAACCAAGTGTTGGACACCCCTTAGCGCAGATGTTCAGGCGTTGGCCTGAAGAGTAGCTGCTCATAACCAGAAGTAGAGGCCCAAGCTCTACACCCACCAAACCTGTTTCTTTGTGCAGTCAACACGCGGGCTCAACTTCAGAATGAAAAGCTAAACTGCTCACGCTACCCGTGTGGCACCACATCCAGACGTGTATTTTTATTTTAGTATTTATTATCAGAAGAAAGCTTGCTGCAAATTTTTCCCTTTTTCTAGGCATTTTATTTGTTTCTCTTTTGAGAAATTTAAAAATACAGAAAAACAAAGTATTGGAACAAACACCGGGGTACTCAGCACGTCAGATTGGTAGTGGTTACTATTTTGTCATATTCACCTGGAGCCTTTTAGGTAAATAAAAATTACATATGAATTTAAAGTCCTCTTTGTCCATTTCCTGTCTTACACACTTTTTCCCTCTCTATAGACATCCACTATAATTTTTTATGCTTCTACATGCAGTTATATTATTAGATATCCTTGAGTAACATATAATATTCTTTTGTGTTTTAAAATTTTACATTAATAAAATTCTGTTTTATTTTACATTTTGCTTACATTATGTTTTTTAGAACTATTCATGTTAATATCTGGTTTATTCCTCATCACTGCGTATAGTAGTCTGTTTTATTTTTATTTATTTATTTTTAAAGATTTTATTTATTTGAGAGAGCACAAGCAGGGGAGGGGCAGAGGGAGAAGTAGACTCCCCCCCCACTGAGTAGGGAGGCCCACGCAGGCTTCCATCCCAGGACCCAAGATCATGACTCAAGCTGAAGTCAGACATTTAACTTACTGAGCTCTCAGGTGCCCCAGTTTTATTTTTATTGTTTAGATTTTCATTTAAATTCCAGTTAGTTAACATACAGTGTAATATTAGTTTCAGGTGTACAAGACAGTAACTCAGCACTTCCCGTATGGCACCCAGTGCTCATCACCCATCATACCCATCCCTCCCACCCTCTGGTAGCCACCAGTTTGTTCTCTGTATTCGAGAGTCTGTTTCTTGGTTTAAGAAACAAAACAAATAAGAGGCGCCTGGGTGGCTCAGACCATAAGTGTCTGCCTTCAGCTCAGGTCATGATCCCAGAGTCCTGGGATGGAGCCCTACATCAGGCTCTCTGCTTGATGGGAAGCCTGCTTCTCTCTCTCCTACTCCCCTTGCTTATGTTCCCTCTCTCGCTGTGTTTCTCTGTCAAATAAATAAAATTCTTAAGGAAGAAAAAAAGAAACAAATGAACATAGAGGGGAAAAGAGAGAAGAGAGATACAGTCATCCATTTACATTTTTTAAAGATTTTATGAATCTACTTTGGTATATTTACCCCTTCCTCCAGTGATGAACATTTAAATTATTTACAGTTTTTTTGCTACTACAAACATTGCTGTAGTGAAAAACGTAGATGTCTCCTTTGGCACTGTGCTAGCCTTTCTGTGGAGCATACATGACTAGAAGTAGAATTACCGTGTGTATTTCAGTTTTACTAGACATTGCCAGAGTGCTGTCAAACGGATTGTACAAGTGTGCAGTCCCATCAGCAGTGTAAGAGGGTTCTCATTCTTTACTTCTTCTCCGTCTTGATAGTGGCCGACCTTAAATTTATGTTGATTTGATCCACCCGTTAAAAACTGAGCCAGTGTGCGCCCGGCACTGTTGCCCAGCCTCAGATACACGAGTGGACAAAGCAGAGAAGAATCCCCGCCTTCGTGGAGCTTGTGTTGAGTGCAAGAGGCAGACAGTCAGTATAATAAGTAAACTGAATAGTGTGTTCAAAGTTAATCCATAAACTGAAATCCACCTTTGGATTTAAGACAGACCATCTGAGAACTGTGGACATGGATTCTAACAAATCATTCTCCCCTTTCCTTCACCTTCCCCTCGCCACCTGGATCCAGGCCCCCACCTGGATCCAGGCCCCCAGATAATTGTACTGCATTGCACTTTGGGGAAGCAGTTGGAGGGTTGTTGTAAGAAACAGCCTGAAGAAACTGTCCTTTGTGCACACTGTAGGGATAAATGTGGAGGACATTCTCCGTGTCCTTATGGCATCCTTTTGTTGGGGTTCCACAGGTTAGATGTCTTAGTCTGACTCCAAATCTCAGCTTGTCATGAGCCCCAGTTCTTCCCATGGGACCTTGGACAGGATGCTTCACCTCTCTGCACCTCAGTGCCTCAGTTCCCCCTTGCAAAACAAGGGCGATGATAGCTACTTCACAAGACTGTTAGGAGGAGCAGAGATGCTGTGATTATAGCACTCAGCAAATGGCAGCAGCCCTCAGCAGGATCCATGGGCTTCCCAGCAGTTGGCCTGCTTTGATTGCGTGGACTCTGAGTGGAAGGACTGATCGTGTTGATGGTGACGTGCCAAAATGGAATATTGGAACCCAATATTGGAATATTGCCGTGTAATACTGCCTGGCAGGGGGCCTGCTTGCATGTGCTTGACCACAGGTGTCCTCACACCAAAGCTGATTGTTGCTACTCCCATCCCGACCTTTGTAAGTCGTGCCTGGCATAAGGCAGGGAGATATAAATATAAAATAGGTGACTTTGTGACGTAGAAGATATTATCCTCACTTGGAAGCACAGAACCCCTAGCCCCTCAGGGATGGAGGGGCAGACTGCGAGCAAAAACACATCTGACCTTGGGCTGCTGCTGTTGGCTTTCTCTGTGCTGCCTGGAATGTAATCTCCTAAGATAGGAATGTGACAAGACCCTTGCAGGGAGGAAGACACACGGTTTCCATTCAGTTCTACATAGATGCCGCAGTCCAGAAAGTTAGATATGAGGGAGCATCTTGAGGAGTAAATGGAACAGAGGGCACATGTGGCCTGCATTTGACGCAGTTGGCCACCTTTTCCTTCCTGAAAGTCTTTCATTCCTTGGCTCGGACCTGCTGACCCATTTTAAGTCTTTTTTCTCTGCTTATTCCGTTTTCCCTTTCACCAGCCTGCCTTCTGGATCTAGAGGTCTCCAAGGAGCTACTTAATTTCCCTCTCAGTCCCCACTTCAGTCACATGCAGATTAAAATGCTCAGTAAAGCGTAAATGGACGACACAGGTTCTAATGCATACATATTAGGAGTATATGCACACATACGTGATGTTTACAGCTTAAGGAAGATGAACAAAACCAACACCCTGTGTACCACCCAACTAAAGAAACAGAATGTGACCAGTAACTTGGAAGCTCCTTGGGCCCCACTGCGGTCCTGTCCCCAACCCTTCCCACCAGCAGTGTCCTCGTTCCTTGATTTTATGCCAGTTATACCCTTGCTGTTCTGCACTAATTTAGTATTTCTCTGTGTACCCCCAAATAATATTTTGCAGCCTAACAATATACTGTCTAGTCAGGTATGTTTCTGAATTTTATATATGTTACTATATTCCGTGACTGGCTGTCTTCACTCAGCTTCTTTTCTTTTTTTAAACTATTCAGATCTGTTTATTTATGCATTTTCATTATGGTAAAATGTATATAACAGAAAAGTTAACCATTTTAACCATCAATATTACGCTTTTTGAGAAGCATTTGTGTTGTTTCTGGAACTGTTTCCCTCACTGTGGAATTCGCCTTTTCCTTAAAGATTATAGGATCTTACCACAGTAAGAAAAAAAAATCGGGGGCAGGGATTATAGGATCATTCAAACTTTCTATTTAGTCAGTTTTGATCATTTTACTCTTTCTAGCAGTTCATTTCATTTCGGTCTTCAAACTTACTGACACAAAGTTCATAATATTTTTATTTAACCCTCATTATATCAGTAATTATGCTTCCTTTTTGATTATAACATTGTTTATATCAACCTTTTTGTCTTGAATCGTGTCAAAGTTTTGCACGATTTTCTTTTTAGTATTTTCAAAGAACCATCTTGCAGGGTTGGTGATCTTTGCACATTCAGTTGCCTTTTCTGCTCTTTATTTTGTGTTTTTTTATTTGCCTCACTTCTCAGGTCCCCCCCCCGCCACCTTTCTCTTCTTTTCTTAAACGAATCAAGTTATATCACCTACACAGAAACACACTCCTTCATTTTTCCCTTCTTTTTTTTTTTTTTACGATTTTATTTATTTATTTGACAGAGAGAGATCACAAGTAGGCAGAGAGAGAGAGAGAGAGGAAGCAGGCTCCCTGCGGAGCAGAGAGCCCGATGCGGGACTTGATCCCAGAACCCTGAGATCATTACCTGAGCCGAAGGCAGAGGCTCAACCCACTGAGCCACCCAAGCGCCCCCATTTTTCCCTTCTACAAATTGCCAAGTTTTCTGATGTTTCTGCTCGTTAGTGGACAGATTGATACCACAAGGGTACAGAAAGGTGAGGAATGAGGTAGATACCCTACCTTTCACCTGAGAATGTCTCTTGCAGTTTTCATTCCATCCCCGCTGCCTACCCTGCGTCATATTCTTGCCACCTCCTCCCTGGGCTGTTGTAATGATGCCTGTAGGTGGCCTACAATCTCGTCTTCCACTTTATCCCTCATGGTCTCCAGTTATCTCTCCCCAAGCAGAGATCTCATCAGGTTGTCCCCAGCACACTAATCTCACTGGCTCTCCAGAGTCTGGCCAAAGTCCAGAGGTCATGGAATGGCATTTGAGGCTCCTAACACACTTGTCACTTTCTCCAGCTCCCCGAACTCTTTAATATACTTCATATTGGCATCATTGAAGTTTCCAGAACTAATCCTGTACTTTTCCGTTTTATTTGTCTCATCATCCCCCGGGCTGTCACCTCCCAAGTCCCTTCTGCAGTCTCTTATTTGTTTAAATCCTCCTGACCCTTTAAAAGCCAGATCAAGCCACCGAATCTCTTCTGATTCTCCAGATGGAATTAGCATCTGCCCTTCTCCCTCGCCTGCATTACTGCTGCATTACTGGTATTTCCAAATGCCACAGCTTGTGGCATCTGAGGACAGGTGGAGCAACTGCCGCTTCCGCTAACGGATCTTTTTTTCCACTTCAGATCTATGCCCTCAACAGAGTCATGACAGAACTGGAGCAGCAGCAGTTCGATGAGTTCTGTAAACAGATGCAGCCTCCTGGAGAGTGAGCTGCCCCCGTGCACAGAATCAGACGGGGGCCCCCCAAGGCTGGGTTTTTCCACGTGGTACCCATTTCCCTGAGATGGCCCTCTTGGAACCTTCCAGAACTAGACAAGAAGATGTTTGCATTACTCCGGAACTGGGATAAATCTGAACTTCCTGTATGTCACTTCTGCTTCACTGGTTCCTTCAGTCTGAATTGGCCCAGTGCTTGCTGAAGAGACTTGTTTTGTTCTTCTAAGACAACAGATTCTTTTTTTTTTTTAACTTTTTTGTATTGCTTGAGAAAAAAAATCAGCATTTCTTGTGAAATTGTAGATCTTCTCCAAAAATATAAATAAAATACTAATAAAATGTCTCTTCGCTCCCACTTTAGCTTGGGGTGCCTACCGCAGAAAGCAGCGCCAGAAAGAATTTAATAGATAAGACAAGTTGAGGTAAGCGGAGGGAACCTTTTCTCCTTCAGGAGGGAGTGGAAGGGAGGAGGTAAGAGAAAGAATGTGAGTGTCTCAAGTTCTCATTCTTCCTGGGGCCAAAGCTCGGCAAACCCAGCAGCTCCTAAGTTTTTAGCCACACGGGTATATGTTGAGCCTCAATTCCCCGATGGGCCACAGCCAGGATTCCTCTCGCCTTGTGGCAGACAGCTCGCCACAGGCTGGTACCAGTGGGGAGACGTGTGCAGGTGCTTCTCACTTTTCACTCCAGGAGCTACTTCATCAAGCCTAGAAGAGGGTTTATGATGGGAATATCCAGACTGGTTCCTCAAGAACCATTCACCTCCCCACCCACCCATCTGCCATCTTTAAGTATCAAAGTGTAAAGTTTCTGCCTGAGACACTTGTGTCAGAAATGGTGGTTCCTACTTGAGCTTTTATGATGAAAAGAGTTATTTTAATTCTGAGCAGAAGCAGAGCTTGTTCTTTCAGGTTATTTCATTCCCAGATATTCCTGAGTAGGGAGAAGGGTGTCAGAAAACAGAATATGTATGGAAATGAGGTAGACCTCTCAGGGCAAAGGAGCCAGACACCTCTATGTCCTTTACTCTCCACCCCAGAAGTGCCCGTGTTTTCCCTACTGGTGTTGGGAACTCCTCAAGCCATCCCCCTCTCCTCTTTGTCTCCCTGCTACCTCAGAAGTCACTGAGAATTCTGTTCCCATTACTATGGCTTGTTTTCGGAGGAAACTGGACCACTAATCGGGTATGAGGAACTTGCTACCAGTGAGGAGAATGTGTTCTTCAGAGCCTAAATTATAACTAAGGATAATTTCTACAAAGATTATCCCCATAAAGTAATTAGGGTCTATGGTGTCAAGCTGAATTGGGCTGAATGGGGATTATTTGGTTTTGTTTTTTGGAGGAGTTGGGATTTGAAGTGAGCTATTGTAAACCTATAAAAATACTACAAAGAGCACAGTTTTTGGATTCAAATGACCTGGGGTCAAGTAGCAATTCTACTCCATTAGATAAGTTATTAGCCTCTGAGCCTCACTCTTCCCATCTATGTCATGGAATATTTTCTTCCTGTCAGGATCATTTGTTGGGATAATAAATGAGATAATGTATGTAATAGATCCTCAGTAAATGTTTCTTCCCTTCCCAACCACCTTGTCTCATGGGAGATATTCCAAATTTCAAATAACCAAGTAATACAGGAGCATCAGTTGGAAAGATTCTGACCCTTAGTTGAGAACTCCCTGTATGGCACATTTCAGCCCTGGAGCTATTCCAACCTAGAGACATCCTCTAGGACTGCAGTTTTTTAAACTGCAGGTTGTGAAATCAGTTTAATAAATTATGACTGGCTTTTCTTTCTAATGAAACAGCAGATTAAAAATTATCGTATGTGGTAAGATATTTCATGAAGCTATTGTTTCAGGTTCATGTATATTTATGAAAGTGTCTACTGTATTGGAGGTAAAAGTTTCTTATTTCTATGGGTTGTGGCAAAAAAAAAGTTTGAGATGTGAGGGATCCTGAACAAGGCAGCACAGGGTTATCTTTTTACTCACAATTTAAAGGCAAAGAAGTTTCATCTGCCTCAGGGAAGGGCTACAGGGGCCTTTGCATCCACACCTGGAATAGCATTGAATGCTAAGGCTCTTGCAAGCATCATCAGGGAAAACTAGGAATACGTCCTCTCTGCTTCCCTGCCTGGAATTCCTTTGTGATCAGTTTCTTAGAGGTAAAAAACATTTTTGCAACTCCTTGAGGTATAAGGTTAGGTTGTGTATTTGAGATCTTTCTTGTTTCTTTTTTTTTTTTAAAGATTCTATTTATTTATTTGACAGAGATCACAAGTAGGTAGAGAGGCAGGCAGAGAGAGAGGGGGAAGCAGGCTCCTTGCTGAGCAGAGAGCCCAATGTGGGGCTTGATCCCAGGACCCCGAGATCATGACCTGAGCCAAAGACAGAGGCTTAACCCACTGAGCCACCCAGGCGCCCCTGATCTTTCTTGTTTTTGAGAAAGGCTTGTATTGCTACATACTTCCCTCTTTGGACTGCCTTTGCTGCATCCCAAAGGTTTTGAACTGTTGTGTTTTCATTTTCATTTGTTTCCATGAATTTTTCAAATGCTTTAATTTCCTGGTTGACCTTTCATTCTTTAGTACGATGCTCTTTAACCTCCATGTGTTTGAATTCTTCCCAAATTTCCTCTTGTGATTGGGTTCAAGTTTCAAAGCATGCGGTTTGAAAATATGCAGGGAATGATCCCAGGCTTTTGGTACCAGTTGAGACCTGATTTGTGACCCAGTATATGACTTATTCTGGAGAATGTTCCATGTGCGCTAGAGAAGAATGAGTATTATGTGCTTTAGAATGGAATGCTCTGAATATATCTGTGAAGTCCATCTGGTCCAGTGTGTCATTCAAAGCCCTTGTTTTCTTGTTGATCTTCTGCTTAGATGATCTGTCCATTGCAGTGAGGTGGGTGTTAAAGTCCCCTACAATTATTGTATTATTATTGATGTGTTTCTTTAATTTTGTTATTAATCAGTTTATATAATTGACTGCTCCCATGTTAGGGATATAAATATTTACAATTGTTAGATCTTCTTGTTGGATAGACCCTTTAATTATGATATAGTGTCCTTCCTAATCTTTTATTATAGTCTTGGGTTTAAAATCTTTTCTGATATAAGGATTGCTACCCCAGCTGCTTTTTGATGTCCATTAGCATGATAAATGGTTTTCCACCCCCTCACTTTAAATATGGAGGTGTTTTGGGGTCTAACATGAGCCTCTTGGGACACCTGGGTGACTCAGGCAGTTAAGTGTCTGCATTCTGCTCAATTCATGATTTCAGGGTCCTGGGATTGAGCCCACATCGGGCTCCCTGCTCTGCAGGAGCCTGCTTCTTCCTATCCCTACCTCTCTCCCTGATTATGTTCTCTCTCTGTCAAATAAATAAATAAGATCTTTTAAAAGTAAAATAAAATTAAATGAGTTTCTTCCAGACAATGTAGCCATGGGTCTTGTTTTTTATCCAGTCTGATACCCTATGTCTTTTGCTTGGGCATTTCGTCCATTTTCATTCAGAGTAAGTATTGAAAGATATGAATTTAGTGCCATTGTATTACCTGTAAAATCACTGGTTCTATATATTGTCTGTTCCCTTTCTGGTCTTTGTTACTTTGGGGCTCTCTCTTCGCTTAAAGTGTCCCCTTTAATGTTTCTTGCACAGCTAGTTTAGTGTTCACAAATTCTTTTAGTTTCTGTTTGTCCTGAAAGCTTTTTATCTCTCCTTCTATTTTTAGTGACAGCCTTGCTGGATAAAGTATTCTTGGCCACATATATATATTTTTTTCATTTATCACCCAGAATATATCATGCCAGTCCTTTCTGGCCTGCCAGGTCTCTGGCTAGATCTGCCAGTCTAATGTTTCTACCCTTGGAATTTATATACCTCTTGTTGCTAGCTGCTTTCAGGATTTTTTCTTTGTCTTTGAGATTTGCAAGCTTTCTATTATATATCAAGGTGTTGACCTATTTTTATTGATGCGGGGGAGGGGGGTTCTGTCCTCCCTTGACTTGAATGCCTGTTTCCTTCCTCAGATTAGGAAGTTCTCTGCTGTAATTCACTCCAATATACCTTCTGCCCCTCTCTTTCCTCTTCTTCTGGTATCCTAATTATTCTAATATAGTTTTGCTTTATGGTATCGCTTCTCTCTCAAATTCCCTCCTCATGATCCAATAGTTGTTTATCTCTCTTTCTTACCTTTTTTATTCTCCATCATTTTTTCTTCTATATCACTAATTTTCTCTTCTGTCTCATTTATCCTAGCAATTAGAGCCTCCATTTTTCATTGTGACTCATTAAAATCCTTTTTGATTTTGACTTGATTAGATTTTAGTTCTTTTATTTCTCCGGAAAGGGATTCTCTAGTCTCTTCTATGCTTTTTTCAAGCTCGGCTAGTATCTTTATAATTGTTATTCTGAAGTCTAGTTCCAACGTCTTATTCATATCCATACTGATTAGCTTCCTGGCAGTCAGTACTGCCTTTTGTTCTCTTTTTTGAGGTGAGTTTTTCTGTCTTGTCATTCTTGCAGAAAGTGGTCACTTTTCTATTTGTAGAATTGCAGCAATTCTTTTCTTAGATCTCTGGTTGAGTTCACAGATATTCAGAATGATTTGATAGCTATCTAGCTGAATTCCTGGAACCAGACAAAACTAAGGTCTCCTATTCCTCTGCTATCATGGAAAGTTTTTTAAAAAAATAATTTAAAAAAAATCAGGGGCACCTGGTAGCCAGATACACGTCTGACTCTTAATTTCAGCTTAGGTCATGATCTCAGGGTCCTGAGGTTAACCCCACATAGAGTTCTGCTCTGGGTATAGAGCCTGCTTAAGATTCTCTCTCTCCCTCTCCCTCTGCTCCCCCTTCTAAAATAAATACATATATATATATATATTTAGGTTTTATATATTTATTTGACAGACAGAGATCACAAGTAGGCAGAGAGGCAAGCAGAGAAAGAGGAAGGGAAGCAGGCTCCTTGCTGAGCAGAGAGCCCGATGCGGGGCTCGATCCCAGGACCCTGGGACCACGACCTGAGCCGAAGGCAGAGGCTTTAACCCACTGAGCCACCCAGGCGCCCCAAATATTTTTTTAAAAGATTTTATTTTTATTTATTTGTCAGAGAAAGAGGGAGAGAGAGCAAGCGAGCACAGGCAGACAGAGTGGCAGGCAGAGTCAGAGGGAGAAGCAGGCTCCCTGGCGAGCAAGGAGCCCCATGTGGGACTCGATCCCAGGATGCTGGGATCATGACCAGAGCCAAAGGCAGCCGCTTAACCAACTGAGCCACCCAGGTGTCCCATATTTTTTAAAAAAGAAACAAAATAATCATTGGTGAGAGTAGCACTATTTTACATTTTTGCAAATCTAACATCTATCTTAAAGGAAAGTAGCTAGTTTCTCATACTTATGCATTCTGTATTCTTATAGTATTTTATTTTTAAAATTTATTTGACAGAGAGAGAGATCACAGCTATGCAGAGAGGCAGCAGAGAGAGATGGGGAAGCAGTCTTCCCACTGAGCAGGGAGCCCGATGTGGGGCTCGATCCCAGGACCATGGGACCATGACCTGAGCTGAAGGCAGAGGCTTAACCCATTGAGCCACCTAGGTGTCCCTGTATTCTCATATTATTTTAAACTATATGAAGAAAATCTGGTCTCACATTGATATGTGTTTGAAAAAGAGGAGGGGGGACGCCTGGGTGGCTCAGTTGGTTAAGCAGCTGCCTTTGGCTCAGGTCATGATCCCAGCGTCCTGGGATCGAGTCCCACATCGGGCTCTTGCTTGGTGGGGAGCCTGCTTCTCCCTCTGCCTCTGCCTGCCACTCTGTCTGTGCTCGCTCGCGCTCTCTCTCTCTCTAACAAATAAATAAATAAAATCTTTAAAAATAAAAAAATAATAAAAAAAAGAAAAAGAGGAGGGTATTTTAATGATTATTTTAGATGTTCTTCTTTGACATTATACCAAAATTTAGCAGGTAGTAGATTTTAAAGGTTAGTTGCAACTTGAAATCTGATGCCGCATTAATGAACTCTTTGTACTCTATTACATTAAAATTCACTGGTTTTTCCTCTTGCCCTTTGAATGGATCATTTATCTATACATGATCGTCTTACAACATCATGCCTCACTGAGTTATGCTCTTCCAAATGTTTACACATTTTATACATTGTAAAAAATAAATTTTTCATTAATATCCCCCGTGATCTCATCAGAAAAGTCTTTGAGTATTGCAAAGCTGTCAAGCTCAAGGTAGTAGATGTAAGTTTTCCCAAATTCACTGGGAAGCTCAAATTTTATTCTTGGTAACAAAAACTTTTTTCACAAGTGACAGTCTCAGCTCATATTTCGAGAAAACCAAGTCTGAACAACCCTAGTTTTCCAGTTATCCTTTAGTATTTCATAAGAAAAACAGCTAATTCAGCTCAAACTCAAAACAGTACTTTTCCTTGAGACAACTATCTTAACTCCAGTAGGCAAAAGTTCTTCATACATGCTTTCCACTGTTGCACAGAATATTGAAAAGATATATCCTCAAGGTCTAATAAAATGAATAATTCTTACTACTTTGTCAAGGACAGTTATAAGTGAAACATTTTTTGTTTTGTTTTGTTTACTGTGAACATATGATAGTGAAAAGTACATTTGAATACCCAGACCATTTAGTGCCCCTGCCTGGATTCACTCGGTGCTAGGAGTTTTACCCACCATTGCTTTGCACCATTAGGGGAATGACAGCAGTGATTTTAAGTCCCTGTTTTAGGATTTTTTAAAAAAGATTTATTTATTTTTATGAAAGAGGGAGAGAGTGAGTGCACATGAACAGGGGGAGGAGCAGAGGGAAAAGGAGAGTGAGACCCTCAAGCAGACTCCCTACTGAGCAGGGAGCCTGAAGTGGCCTGATCCAAGGACCCTGAGATCATGACTAGAACTGAAATCAGTCAGACCCTTAACTGACTGAGCCACCCAGGTGCCCCCTTATTTTAAGATTATTAAGAAAATAGTTTAACCCTGAAAAGTTCTCAGGAGCTCTAGGGGTCCGTAGACCACACTTTGTGAACTGCCAACCTTAAGCCTGTAGTCACCATGTTATTAGGTTGTGTGAGGGGTTAAGTGAAAGAATAGAGTGCAAGAAAGAATTCCTACACATAGAAAAGACTAAATAAATGGTAACTATTACTTTTTTAAAAGATTTAATTTATTTATTTGACAGAGATCACAAGTAGGCGAGAGGTAGGCAGAGAGAGAGGGAAAAGCAGGCTCCCTGCTGAGCAGAGAGCCCGATGTGGGGTTCGATCCCAGGACCCTGGGATCATGACTTGAACCGAAGGCAGAGGCTTAACCCACTGAGCCACCCAGGTGCCCTGATAACTATTATTATTACTATTATTTTAAATGGAAAGGTATATAATGGGAAGGGAGGAAGTTTAGAAGGAGAGGAGCAATATAACTTGTATTTAATACCTTTTACAGTCATTCCCTATTCTAGTTATTTATGTGTCGTCATATTTAATTCACAAAGCAACCCAGAGAGGAAGTAAATAATCCATTTTACAGTTAAGGAAATGGGTTTAGAGAGATTAAACCTTTCACTCATGTTCACAGAGCTAAAAAAAAAAAAAAAGAAAAGAAAAAAGGCAGAATCCTCAGTCACTTGACCCTGTTCACGGGCACAGGTTCACTAAGAGGGGGCTGGAAGGGAAATCTATACTCCATTCCAAGCTGAGAAGTAGCAGAACTGCCTTGAATTAAGAAAGAACCCCTCTGACTTCATGCATTCATCTGAGAAGTATATTTTTTAAAGTCCCAGACTTCCCACTTGTTCCTGAGAGCTATTCTACATTAGAATAGTTTATATATATATTTTTAAAGATTTTTATTTATTTGACAGACAGAGATCACAAGTAGTAGGCAGAGAGAGAGGAGGAAGCAGGCTCCCCACTGAGCAGAGAGCCCGATGCAGGGCTCGATCCCAGGACCCTGAGATCATGACCTGAGCCGAAGGCAGAGGCTTTAACCCACTGAGCCACCCAGGCGCCCCTAGTTTATATTTTATTACATGTCCTGTTTTAGCTGTTCTGTTTTTTAAGTTTTATTGCTAACTGGGGGAGTAAAGCCCTGCACAACTAATGCATCCTCAGTCCCCGGAACCACGTAGAAGGGCAGCCTTCCTTCCAACTATCCCTA
Source organism: Taxidea taxus jeffersonii (assembly GCA_003697995.1). Lineage (NCBI taxonomy): Eukaryota > Metazoa > Chordata > Mammalia > Carnivora > Mustelidae > Taxidea > Taxidea taxus. Next base: position 22,440 of record RCUC01114451.1, on the reverse strand, counting down.
TACTTTACTATCCTTGCATCACTAACCTAAACTTCTGTTTGAGGCAATGAAGTATGATTTATTACTGTTACAAAGTACAAACAAGTATCCAAATGGGTATTTCCCTTTTCAAAGCAGTCCCCCTAGGGGATCTACATATTTCTTTTAACTCTGACACTGTGGCTCAAAAGCAACAAGGAAATCCTCTTTCCGAATTGCATCTCCTTCTTTGAATGTAGTTTCAAGTTTTAGAAGTAGCCAGAATCCTTTGACTCCAAATCTGATAACTAATGTGGCTCAAAAGAGGCCATCTTTGGCTAATCTTCAGTAGCCTAGTAGACTAGGTTTGGTTGGTTCAGAAGATAGTATTTTTTTTTTAAGATTTTATTTATTTATTTGACACAGAGAGAGAGATCACAAGTAGGCAGAGCAGCAGGCAGAGAGAGAGGGGGAAGCAGGCTCCCCGCTGAGCAGAGAGCCCGATTCGGGGCTCGATCCCAGGACCCTGAGATCATGACCTGAGCCGAAGCAGAGGCTTTAACCCACTGAGCCACCCAGGTGCCCCAGAAAATAGTATTTCTTGAGCATCTGCTATGTCTAGGCACAACACTAGGTGCTGGCCTCCCAAGAGCTTATGTGAACATAGTTCTCCAGCTGTATATCCTAAATATTTTGATGAAGTGTGGCATCTTTGAAATGAGGGGATGGTACCAAAGGACATCATGTATCTGTATGTGTATTTGGGTATATATTTGTAAGAGTCTTACCACATTATAGCAATCTTGCATCTAACCCACTAGAACACACAAGGAAATCTATTTGTCTACAAAGCAAACATTTTAAGTACCAGGGACCGTGGTAAGCAGCAGACATTTTAAAAAACATAAACTGAAGGAGCCTGAAATCTGGTGGGATGCAGATATAGTCATCCACCCATAAAAACATAAATGATGGGGCGCCTGGGTGGCTCAGTGAGTTAAGGCTCTGCCTTTGGCTCAGGTCATGATCCCAGGGTCCTGGGATCGAGCGCCGAATCAGCCTCTCTGCTCCGCGGGGAGCCTGCTTCCTTCTCTACCTCTGCCTGCCTCTGCCTACTTGTGATCTCTCTCTCTGTCAAATAAATAAATAAAATCTTTAAATTAAAAAAAACATAAATGATATAACAGAGACATGGACAGAGAGCCGTGGGGACCGGGACCAGGACGGCATTACCCGTTCCTGGAAAGCCAGGCTATAGCCTCATGATTCACTGGATTGTTTATTTTTAAAAATCTAATTTTGGACTTAATGCAAACTTCAAGAACTTAGGTAAAAAGTGCTCCGGCTCCATAGCTGAGGAAGGGGCTGAACTAGCCAACAATCTTTGGGTACACAGCCTGGAGGTGGGAGGTCCAGAGGCCATGCCGAGTTGGGGGGGTGTGGTCACTGCCTTTAGCCAGCCTAAATTCTCTGTGAGGGGCAACTGCAAGGTCCCATACAATACTCTTTATTTTTATTCAATTTGGATTTTAGAATACAAAGTGACATTTGAATATCAAGAGCTTAGTGTTTTACAATTTAGGAAAAAACCAGAAGGAAGGAAGCTAGGTGGTGCCCTCAAGCTGCCAGGGTGTCTAATCTCTTCACTGAAGCAAAAGGCAAAAGTTGTGACTGCTGAAATACAGAATTTTAAGTCACAAAATCCTATGCACATTGACACTGGGGAAAGTCATTGTCCCGTGACAAGCTCTACAGAGCCAGAGCCGGCAAGTTTAAGAACTACTTTAGTAAGCCCTGTCCTGCCCCTGGAGCCTTAACGACCAGGCCAAGGTGGAGACCAATTCCAAAGGTTTTCCTTCCTCTTCAAGGGACTGACCTGAGTGCACAAGGACCCCCAGCTGATAACAGGGCTGGAAGTCAGCCCGGCCCAACTTCAGCTTGGAAAACCTTCTGTTCTTTAGGACATAAACCACTGTTGTCCCCATGGGATTCAGAACCCTGAGCAAGAGGAGAAAGTGAAGGCCGATGGCCCAATGGTGGGTTGCTCTGGTTCAAGGTCACACGTTATCCAGCACACAGGAGACGTGGAGACAGGAAAAGGTTTAGTGAGGCTACGGCAAGGCTTGGCCCGATGTGCCGGCACAAAGACCACAGAGGCCAGTGGCAGTGGGTAAAACTGTTCAGGTTTCTCGACACTGTAGCCTGAGACATGCTGCTTTGCCCCACAGAGCATCTGGAAAGAAGATGTAGGAGAGTGACCACAGCAGGCAGTAAAAGGCAGTTAGGGAGAACGGAGACAAAAGCAGCATGATGATACCTGGAAGAAAAAAGGCAAACACTCGGTTTTTATGAAGCTCTCTTTCGTGTATTTTCCAACCTCTTTTTTCCCATCCCCATCCTCTCACCCTTTGGTCTGTACTCGTGGGGCTGAAGAGACAAAAACCAATGAGACACGAGCCCCGCTTTTGAGAGGTATTGTCTGTTGCTAACGAGATGATTACAATCGAACTCAAGCTCAGCTTCCATTTTTGTCAAATTCAGATAAGAAATCAGTCTCAGGGGCGCCTGGAGTGGCTCAGTGGGTTAAGCCTCTGCCTTCAGCTCTGGTCATGATCTCAGGGTCCGGAGATCGCATTGGGCTCTCTGCTCAGCGGGGAGCCTGCTTCCTCCTGTCTCTCTGCCTGCCTCTCTGCCTGCCTCTCTGCCTACTTGTGATCCCTGTCTGTCAAATAAATAAATAAAATCTTAAAAAAAAAAATCAGTCTTAGCCAAGCATACATTTGAGTTGCCCAGGCCCCTTGTTAGAAACATATACAATTGTGTCAAGCTTAGCACATGACAGTGGCCAATACAATGTTACCCCCAGGCAGAAGAGCACAGCAGATGGGAGACAGCTCTCCCTAGAATGGCCTGCTTCTGCTTTTACCCAGTTAGTCCTTGGCTGGAGTCTGGGAACATGGCTAGTAAACAGTTCTCTATACCAATATAGAACTTTCCTTTGTGGGCAAGAGTGGCTCACTGTGCTTAGACGGTGCTGAGATGGATTTCCTTCAGTGCAAATCTAGAACTTTGGTACTGCTAGGCCGAGGGTACCAATGCGGCCAGCCCCCATGAAAACCTTGGGCAGAGTCTCCACAGAACTTTCAGGTAGACAAGAGTTCATGGGTGTTTTTTTGTGCTGGGTAGCTCCACAGGGAGGGTACTGGGGGGCCTGCACATTGTTCCCTCCAGATTTTGCCCCTTTCATCTTCCCTTTGCTACTCTTATTTTGTGTCCTCTTGCTGTGACAAATCTTAGCCATGAGTACAACTATATGCATCCTATGAGTCCTTAGTGAGTCAGTGAATCTGGGGGTGGTCTTGGGGGACCCCCAACACATTTGAATCTCAGATTCACCACTGAAAGGCAAAAGGGCGCCAACACTTGTGGGATATCTTCTTGGCAGTAGACATTCTGCCAGGTATGTGACAAAGATTGTTCCACTTACATTTCACAATAATCCTGTGTTTCAGAATCAAGTCTGTTTTTCAGATGAGGAGACAGAGGGAATGTGACCTTCACAAGGTCTTGATTCAAACCCATGTCTATTTTGTACAAAATAGACAGTCTCAGAGAGCCCAAAAAGAGGATGGGAGAGTATGGGGCATGTCCATGGGGATCACCAACATGCAGTCCTCAAGAGAAATCAGAACATCTGATCGGACAGAAGACTACTTCTAAGGGCGAGAAGCCGTTACAGAGATGGATTGGAACTTTGGGATATTTAATATTTAAGAATAGTCATTGATCTGTTGAGGCAATGAGACAATATTTTAGTTGTCCTGGAAAATATGTGACATAAGGTCTCAGTAGTCACAGGCCAACTTCTCAGAAGCTCTGTGGAGGAGACGGAACCTCAGTATAAAAAGGTGATTGGTGGGGTGCCCGGTTGGCTCAGTGGGTGAAGCATGCAAGTCTTGAACTCGGGGTTGTGAGTTTCAGCCCCACAGTGGACGCAGAGATTACTTAAAAATAAAGTATTTAAAAGAATAAAATAGGAGCACCTGGGTGGTTCAGTCAGTAAAGGGTGCAACGTTGATTTTAGGTCAGGTCATGATCTCAGGGTTGTGAGACCAAGCCTTGCAGTGGGCTCTACACTGGGTGTGGAGCCTGGTTAGGACTCTCTCTCTCTCCCTGTGCCTCTCTCCCATGCTCTCTCTCTCTCTCTCTCTCAAAAATTTAATCAATCAATCAATCAATCAATCAATAAAAAGGTGACTGTCTGCACTCCAGGTAAGAGGAATATCAAAGTGGCCATTTTTTAAAAAAAGATTTTATTTATTTATTTGTTAGAAAGAGAGAGTGAGCACAGGCAGAGTGGCAGGCAGAGGCAGAGGGAGAAGCAGGCTCCCCGCCGAGCAAGGAGCCCGATGTGGGACTCGATCCCAGGACGCTGGGATCATGACCTGAGCCGAAGGCAGCCGCTTAACCAACTGAGCCACCCAGGAGTCCCTCAAAGTGGCCATTTTGAAATCTATCCAGTAGGGCTCTGGTATTATACAGTGTCAAAATCTGTGAGGTGAAGTTTCCTCCTTTACTCACACAGTTTAAGAAAATCCAAGGAAGGCTGAGGCCAAGTGTGTGGTTTATTTTGAGGAGAGGGGATCAGTGGTATCTACAGGAGCAAAGAACATTGTGGGAAACACTGTTGCTGTGTGATAGGAGGGCAGGTGGAGAGAAGAAGGGGGCTAGAAGCTTCCACTTACAGGACACATCTGTGCCAGAGGATGGGTATACATTATCTCATTTAATCTCAAGAATCCTGAGGTAGGGATTAATGGCTTCATTTTATACATGAAGAAAAGTGAGCTCAAAACAACGAGGTAATAAGCCCAAGTTCATGCAATTAATATGGGCTGGTGGGGGCGCCTGGATGGCTCAGTCAGTTAAGCATCTGACTTCAGTTCATGTCATGATCTCAGGGTCCTGGGATCGAGCCTGGCATCAGGCTCCTTGTTCAGCGGGGAGTCTGCTTCTCCCTCTCCCTCTGCTGTTCCCCCTCTCACCCCAACACATACTTATACTCACTCTCTCTCAAATAAATAAATAGATAATCTTTTAAAGATGTGCTGGTGTTGGAACTTGAACTCAGGCCTGTTTAATCGCAGACCCAGATGATTCTCCACCCTGTTCTACCTCTGCTAGCTGGGCCGCAGTAGGGCCCAGTGCCCAGAACGTGGGCAGGGCCGTTGGCGCTGATGCTACAGAGAAAGGGTGTGAACCTGAAGGGGGAAGGTCAGGATGGAACCAAGGGCCCTATGAACCAGAGGACCCTCAGGGAATAAAGGAAGAAACTGGGCATCCCCTAGATGTTTGTCTTATCCCCACGAGCACATCTCCAAAGAAGAAACACTGGCAGTCCTTGAAGGACCCCCTAAATCGGGGACAAGTCTAGGGAGACGTCTGCCAGGACCCCCGTGTGGCCAGGACCACAAGGCTCTGTTCCCATCGTGGATCTGAAATCCCTTTCACAGTGAAATCACTTCACTGAAATCTGTTGCCACCACCTCTCAGGCGACAGCAGGTGCATTTTCCTCCTTCAGTTCTCAGTCTCCTGCCAGCTAGTCAAAGTGACCCATTAAAACTGCCACTCAGAAATCCCTTCAGAGACTTCCCATTCGCTGTTGGGATCAGTTCCCAAAACCTGCCCGCCTCGTGGCCTCAGCTTCTGTCCCTAGCGCCTCTCAGCATGTTCCAGACACACGGCGGCAAGAACGACTCCAGCACCTTCTAGCCTAGAGCCTCCACAAAATGCCATTTTCTCTTCTGAACTACCCCCTCACCCACCTAGCCAGTCGTCTTGCAGGTTTCTTTTCTTTTTTCCCAGTTCCATTGAGATGTCATGGACATATGACACCATATTAGTCTGAGGCATACAACATTTGATATTTGAGATTTGATATACAAGATACATTTGATATACAAGATTTGATATATGTGTGTGACACACGATCAGTTCAGAAAGTCTACCACACAGAGTTACACATTTTCCTCTCTTGTGATGAGAACTTTTAAGCTCTCCTCTCTTAGCTGCTTTCAACTATACAATATGGTGTCATTAACTGTGGTCACCCTGCTATCCCTTATGTCCCCAGGACTAACTTATAACTGGAAGTTTGTACCTTTTTACCACCTTCACCCCATTTCCATTTAAATGTCACCTCCTGAAGCATCCTTTCTCCTTTCAGGTCGTTTCCATCTAACTAGGTCCCTCTCCAACACCACGTCAGAGTGCCCGGTGCTTCCACAACATGTCAAAACTATGCATTTCTAGTTATTTCTGCCATTAGTTAGTTGACATCTGTCTCCCCAATCAGATGGTGAAGCTGAGGTTCGAAGGGTTTGTCTAGTTTACGGATTTGGTTCCCAGCACCTGGTACGGCAGGTGTTCCCAACTGAACTTGCTAACGTTCATCAACAAATGCTCCGTGAGCATCTACCCCTTGGTTTGCCCAATCCTGTGTCCAGGGAGTATTGCCTGAACAAGAGAGAGTTCTCTTTCCGGGGGCACGTGTAGTGTGTACAAATAGTAAACCGGTAAATGCAGGCAGGATGACAATAAACCCCTCGGAGGAGGATAGAGCAGGGTCTGGGAGCTGGGAGCAGCAGGGGCAATAAACAGCCAGTGGTGACATGTGAGAGCAGCCCTTCTCACTCACCTCCCAGATACACCATTTTTTTCCAGTTCTCCGACTCCAGGATTTCATCATGTGGATAGTAGCTCTGGTCCATCATGAATAGAATCATAAGTGAGGCCATGCAAGAGAGAATGAACGTGTTGCCTTTGGTCAGAAGGGAGGTGGAGGCCAAGACACAGGAAGCGTAGCGGCAGGGGAGACCCTTGTAGGTGAGCTGAGCGCCTGCTGGAGAAAGAAGAGGGGGACATGGGCGGCTTCCCACTGCTCTAAAGCAATCGAAACCAAAGCCAGCCCCTCTCGTTGGGCCCTCTCTGCCCCACGCCCCAAATCCTCTTCCTTGCAGGGCAGCGGGAGCCTGTCAAGCATTTAGTTATTCACAGAGATGAGGGGCGGGCTCTGCCCTGGATCCTCATGCAAAGCAGGCTGCTAGGACAAGGCATGGGCCCCAGCCCCAAGGATGGCTTCATAGAAGGGTCTCCTAAAGTTGTCTGGTCTGCATCTGCCTTCGACCTTGGGCAAGGCAACTGCCCATTGTAGAGCTCCGTTTTCCCCATCTGTTGTGGAAAACTGGAGGATGACCCCTAGGTCTAGATTCTGGGAATCTCTGTGCACCACCCGAAGGGCACACAATGAGAAAAAGGCACAGCTGGTCGGAGAACCACAGGCCTCTGCCCCCGACCAAGGCTCTGCCACGGCAGCCGGAAGCCTTCAGTGGGCCTGGGGCACAGGTGAAGGAAGGAAGAGGGACTCCACAAAGCAGGGGGAGCAGTCAGTTACGGCCCCACCAGGCTTCTGGTTCTCGACGCTGAGCTACAAAGCTGGGGTTCACTCACCAGTTGAATAGAAACATAGGCGGAAGGTAGCAGCTAACACATAGATGATGCCCAGGAACCCGCTCAGAGGCCCGTCCACGCCGAGGAGCATGGCTGAGGCCAGGCCGAAGGTGGTGAAGACCGCAAAGTCATTCAGCTCCACGCCTGCTCCAGAAGGCCAAGGTTAGAACTTACACTCCTTTGTCTCATACCTTAGTCCACTCTGGTGGGCTCCCCCTGGCTCTGCCTCATGCTGACCGTGTGCCCTTAGACAACTCTTCCCCTCTCAGGTCTTACTTTCCCACCCTTCAGCATCCAGCACTGGACTATAACAGGATGCAAACTGACAATCTTCCACGAAAACTTTTCTCGTATTTTGAACCAGCTGCTCTGCTGGGGGGATTGTTCATTTCCCCACGCCTGACCACCACCACAGCCACCCGATCCCTGGATCTATCCCAAATTGGGGGGTGGGGCAGAGAAGGAAACGGCATGGCCAGGGCAAGGATGGCTGAAGCTAACAAGTGAGCCAACAGGGAGCTAGCTCTAGACTGTGGGGCTCCTTCTGCCATTCTTATAGGGTTGGGAACAGGATTGGTGAATGATGGAGGCTGGCCAGATGTGAGATGGGGGAGGGGTGACCTGAGATGGAGGCTCCTGGGGCCAGGGATCAGGGGTCTGAAGACTGGACTCACCTGACTTGGAGCAGAGGCTGAGGTGTCTGGTTATCGCCCCAACTGCCATGTCTAACAGGAAGCTAATCAGAAGCATCCAGGAGGCGCAGTGGCATCTCCTAGGGTGGATGGCAGCAGGCCCAAATAGGACAGCTCTTTCATGGTCTCCACTGGCCAGCCCCTCCACGTACCCCCGGAACACAAACACACTCCCTACACTTGCACACAGGCACAAATCCCTGCCCTGCATGTTCCCTTTCTCCCCTGCCATACTCTCAAGCCACCATCTTAAAGGGGTGCCTGGAGCCCCCTAGATAATCAGTAAGGTCCCTTCCAGCTCTAAGTCCCAGGCATATCTGAAGGCCCAGGGGTCCTATGTTCTATCCCAGCCTTTGCAACTATCTCACTGTGGATTCTCAGATAAATCACTCCCTACATCTCTAGGCCTATCTTCCTCCATCTGTAAAATGAAGGGTTTGTGCCAAATGACTTAATAGATATAGGCCTATTTAGATGATCTATTTCTCCTAGTGCAAGTTTTGGTAACTTATAACTTAGGGAATTGGTTCCTTTCATTTAGACTATCAAATTTATAGAGTTTTTCATAATATTCCTTTGTTATACTTTTAATGTCTGTAGGATCAGTAGTGATGACTCCTCTTTCATTTCTGATATTGGTATTTTGTGTCTTCTCTTTTCTTTATTTTTCTTGGTTAGCTTGCCTAGAAGCTTGTCAATTTTATTGATCATTCCAAAGACTCAGCTTTTGGTTTCATTGATTTTCTCTATGGATTGTTTTTTTCAATTTCATTGATGGCTGCTCTCATTTTTATTGTTCCTTCTCTTCTGCTTACTTTGGATTTAATTTGCATTCCCCCCTCTAGTTTGCTAAGTTGGAAACCTTACATTATTGATTTTACATCTCCACTTTTTTTCAGTTCTTCTAGACTTTTTTTGGGGGGGGGGAGAGGTTTTTAGGTTTAGAACAAAATTGAAAGGAAGCTACAGAAATTTCCCATATACCCCCTGCCCCCACACATGCATAGCCTCCCACATTAGCAATACCATTCACCAGATGGTATATTTAGATCCTTGGTACATACCAAGGATGAACCTCCACTGACACATCATAATCACCCAAAGTCTGTAGATTACCCTAGGGTTCACTCTTGGTGTTGTACATTCTATAGTTTTGGACTAATGTGTGATGACACGTACCCATCATTATAGTATCACACTGAGCATTTCCACTGTCCTAAAAATCCTCTAGGCTCCACCTATTAATTTCCCTCCACTCACCCCTGTCAACCACCGATCTTTTTACTGTTTTCAGAGTTTTGCCTTTCCAAGTTTCATATCGTATTATTGTAATCATACAGTATGTAGGTAGCATTTTCAGATTAGCTTCTTTCACTTAGGAATATGTGCTAAAGATTCCTCCATGTCTTCCCATGGCTTGATAGTTCTTTTTTTTTTTTTAGCACTAAGTAACACTGTTTGGAAATACTACAGTTTATTCATCTGTTCACTTACTAGGAGAGATCTTGGTTGCCCGCAAGTTTTGGCAATTATACATAAAACATCATAAACATCGAACTGCAGGTTTTTGTGTGGACATAGCTTTTAACTCATTTGGATAAATACCAAACAGTGTTATTGCTGGATCATATGATAAGAATATGTTAAGTTTTGTAATAAACTGCCAAATTTGTCTTCCAAAGTGGCTGCACCATGTTGTACCCCCACTGTCGCTCCACATTCTCGCCAGCCTTTGGTGTTATCAGTGTTCTGGACAATTGGTTTGGCTGATGGGTGTGTAGCGGTATCCCATTGTTATTTTAATTTGCATCTCCCTGATAACATATGGTGTGGAGCATCTTTTCGCATGCTTACTTGCCATCTGTAGATCTTCTTTGGTGAGGTGTCTGTTAAGGTCCTTGGTCCATTTCTTAATTGTTTGTTTTCTTACTGATGAGTTTTTAAGCTTTGTCTATTTTTTTTTAAAGATTTTATTTATTTATTTGACAGAGAGAGATCACAAGTAGGCAGAGAGGCAGGCAGAGAGAGAGGAGGAAGCAGGCTCCCTGCTGAGCAGAGAGCCTGATGCGGGACTCGATCCCAGGACCCTGAGATCATGACCTGAGCCGAAGGCAGCGGCTTAACCCACTGAGCCACCCAGGTGCCCCAGCTTTGTCTATTTTAGATTATAGTCCTTTATCAGATGTACCTTTTGAAAATACTTTCTCCCAGCTTGCAGCTTATCTTTTAATTCTCCTGATGTTGTATTTCACAGAGGAGTTTTCTTTTCCAGTATATGCATTCGATGCTATACATTTCCCTCTAACTACTGCTTTTTCTGCATCTCACAAAGTTTGATAAGTTGCCCTTTCATTTTCTGTTGGCTCAAAATACTTTTCTTTAAGCCATGTATTATTTAAAATTGTGTTCTTTAACCTCCACATATTTGGGGATTTTCTAGTTATCCTTCTGTTACTGATTTCTTTTTTTTTAAGATTTTTATTTATTTATTTGACAGACAGACATCACAAGTAGGCAGAGACACAGGCAGAGAGAGAGAGAGAGAGAGAGAGAGAGAGGAGGAAGCAGGCTCCCCACTGAGCAGAGAGCCCTATGCGGAACTTGATCCCAGGACCCTGAGATCATGACCTGAGCCAAAGGCAGAGGTTTAACCCACTGAGCCACCCGGGCTCCCTGTTACTGATTTCTGCTTTAATTCTATATGGTCTAAGGGCATACTTTGTATGATTTCTATTCTTTTAAATTTAAATTCAGTCTTATAGCCTGAATGTGTGAAGAGAAGAAAGTGTATTCTGCTGTTACGGATAAAATATTCTATAAACATCAATCAGATCCAGCTGATTGATGGTGTAGTTCAGTTCAACTATCTCCTTCCTGATTTTCTGCCAACCGGATCTGTCAATTTCTGATAGAGGGGTGTTGAAATATCTAACTATGATAGTGGATTTGCCAAATTCTCCTTGCGGTTCTATCCATTTTCAGCTCACATATTTTGATGCTCTAAATGATTTCCAAGATCTCTTGCAAACCCTACATTCGAGGATTCCGTGCTGCAGTCCAGCACATGCTCCGGAAAGCAGCCACTGCAGTCTCAGGCAAGGCTGCCCTAGGCTGCCATTCCTGAGTCTACACCCTGATTCCAGTGCTCAGATTGTCAGGCAGAAGCAAAGAGCCTGACCCCAGATTTCAGCAGTCTCTAAACAACCTCAGCACTACCTTCCTTAAGATCCATACCTATGTGTCTAAAGGGAACTGGGTTAACCAACCTGCACTAAAAACTACACTCCCTGGCTCAGGCAGTTAAGTGTCTGCCTTTGGCTCAAGTCATGATCCCAGGGTCCTGGGATTGAGTCCTACATTGGGCTCCTTGCTCAGCGGGGAGCCTGCTTCTCCCTCTGCCGTGGCTTCCCCTACTTGTACTCTCTCTCTCTCTCTCTCTCTAGCAAATAAATAAATAAATAAAATATTACCCAAAAAACCCACAAAAAAACAAAAAACTATACTCCTAGAAGATAAGACTAGAAGAAGATAGAAATTTTCTATTGCAGGTATGATCTACTTTATAAGACACTGCAAATCCAGACTTAGAGAATCATAACATTTTCAAACTGGAAGAGAATTCAAACATCATCAGGTAAGATCATCCTATTTTATGGATGAGAAATGGATCGATCCAGAGAAGTCATGTGGTGATGGTTACAGAGAAGCAAACAGGAGGAAGATATCTGCATTATAAAGGATTTCTCTTTAAAGAACTGATTTGCCAAGGCACTGAAATATGATTCAATTTACAGAAATATAATTTGCTTATAAAATACAATTTGCTTTGCTTTGTAGGGGCCCATATACATGTCTCAGGTTTTCTAGAATAGTGCTAATTGTAAATATTCCCCACCTCATAGGTTGAAATTTAAGAATCAAAAATTTCAAATGGTAGCCTGCCTACCCGAGGATTATGTAAGGGTCACCAGAACAAAACCTCTTGATTTTTCTCACAAAAACTGTTCTAGACTGCCATAGCTAGAAAGCACTATAGAGATCACAGTGCAAGCTCCTTGTTTTAGCGATGGGGAAACCAAGGCTCAGGGATGTGACCTAGCCAAAGTCACATATCAGGATGGCGGTAGAACTAAGGCTAGGACCTTGGCCCCATGACTCCCAACCCACTCCACTTTCTCCTGCCCCCGGTTGATTCTGTGCCTCAGTGCCTGGCTCCCTAGGCTCCCCACTCCTTCCCTCATGCCCTTGGCTCTAGCTCCTGACTAGGAGCTCGCTGGGCCCCAGACCTACTTGCAGAAGCTGCAGAGGATGGAGAAGAGCCCCAGGATCAGGTTGGCCAGGGACAAGGCATTGGTGACATCCTTCCAGGAAAATTCATTCATCTGGAGACAGCTCTGGTTGTTGGTCAGGAAGAAACTGGTGCATGGATCTGGGGCTCAGGGGAGAGGGGTAAAGGGTTCCCAAGGTCAAAGAGTCCCAAAAGAGGTTCCCAGGGACCAGGGACTTCCTGTTTGCCGGACCTCATCCCTGAATGGCACCCTCCCAACACTGTTTCACTGACCACAGTGAGAGAGACAGGAGGCAGATGGCGGAGACCAGGAGGTAAAGACAAAGCTGCTGAGGACGAGTGTCTCGGGGAAGGGCAACAGCCAAGCAAGTGAGCCCGCAGACCAGTTTCCACGCCCTCTGTCTGTACCCCTTGCCTATAGCGCAGACCTCCCTCCAGCCCATGTGGTGAATAAAAAAGAACCCTGGGAAAGGGTAACCCTCTCGCCTCGCAGGAATAGCCCAGGGGGAGAGGGTCCCTGAGGGGTAGAAAGCCCAGAAGACACGGCTATGGAGTCAGCCTCCTTTGTCCTGCCAGCCATGCTCACTCCCTCAGGACAGGGCTGCTGTTGAGGTGCCCCAAGGTCCTGTTCTGACAGGCCTCAACCAGAACAAGCAGGTCCAGCTCCCACAGAGGAAGAGGTGAGAAGAAATGAATGTGGACACCACACAACGTGGACAGCACAGTGGATAGTTCACAAGCCCCTTCCACTGTGTTCTCTCTCCTGATCCTGATGACCTCAGAAGATGGTGCTGTCATGATTTTATGGACGAGAAAACTGAGGTTCAGAGAACTGAAACATTGGCTCAAAGTCACATGCTAGGTGTGTAGAAGGTAATCCTGTGGCTGGGTTCAGTCTGGTGCTTCCTCGGCTCAGGGCACAGCTCTGGGCAGGAGGAGCTTTGTGGGGCAGGAGACCAAGGAGGAGCTGGGTTGGCCAGCCTGCAGGGCAGCAGCAGCCTCCCCCTGTGGGAGCAGCCCTGCCCAGGGCTCCTCACACCTCCCAGCCCCTCAGGGCGGTGGGGAATCAGCTGGGCCTGCCGATTCTCATAGCCTGGCTGGCTCCACTCTTCCTCTAAAACCAAACATGCCCTCTGTACACAGACTGCCTGTGACACCAAGTCTCTTTGGGAGAAAGAGCCCCAGGGCTCTCTGGAACAGGGAGGCCCTGCTGGTTGCTGCCAGCACGCTACCCACAAACAGTAATCCTGCCCCCAGAGGAAAATATACAAGTTCCGAGGTGTTTTTAGGACCTCTTCCTCATTTAATTGTCAGTCATTTGAGAGGGGAGGAAGTTGATCCTCTGCCTACACTCAGCCTGTGTCTATCCCAGGGCCCTTCTGGTCTGGGCAAGAGTTAAGAGAGAGTAAGGTCCTTTCCCATAAACCCAGTCACCAAGATGTTAGAGGCTGGGAGGGCCTGGGCTTGGAGTTTGGAACTGGGAGTTTATCAGGGCAGCCTGGTGGGGCCCACTGCTCCCCCAGGCCAGTCTCACTCACCAAGGCCCTCTGGACTTTTGAGACCCTTTCACATCAGGGCCCCTCCAAACTTAAGACAGGAAGAATGCTGCCTGAGAAATCAGGGAGGGTAGGGGTAGGAGCCAAGGGCTGGCTGCGTAGTCCCTTCCCAGGAAGCGCCTCCTCCCAGGCTCTCCTGGGCCTCAGGGCTGACCCCCACAAGATAAAACCCCTCAGCGCCCTGCCCAGCCCACCCCGGCATGGAGAGCAGCAAGCCAGCCTCTCTGCCCTTCAGAGGTAGTCAGCACATACCTAGGGCATTTCAAACAATTACCAGACACACCTCAACTGCACTACTTTGGTTACTTTTTAAAATTAATCATCAATTACCTACTGTATTATCCCTTTCATTCAGGAAGCACTTTCACATTCATGGCTTCCATTGGCCTTGTGAGGTCAACCAAGTGAGGGTTACTATCCCTACTCACAGGGTAAGGCAAAGAAGACTCAGAGAGAAGAACCTTGCTCAAAGTCACACCAGAAGGGGCAGAACAGGACTTACAATGTCACCTTAATTGTTCTTTCCCCCCTACTCTGTACTCTGATGTCTACCAACCAATAGAACAGAGCATCAGACCAAGCTAGGACCAAGCTAGCTCAGACCAAGCTAGGTCCTGGGGAAAATGTTCATGGCATGTCCAGTCTACCCAGAGAAACAAGACTCATGCATGCATGTGGAGACTCCCAAACTGTTCGTCTTACAGGTGAGGAAACTGTTTTCAAGATAGTCAAGTAACTTGTCCCAGTGAATGATGGAGCCAGGATTTGAATCTTTCCCCCTCTTTCCCAATTAAATGTCATTTTCAGCATACTGCACAGGTCCTGGCTGTGAAAGGATGTGGACCTCAGAGTAAGGGCTCTAGAAATCCAGAGAAGAAAGGAGCAATCCATTCATTCAGCAAACATTTGGTTACGAGCAAGATTCAGTGCCTGGTGCTTGGGACACAGAGGAGATTAAGACCTTGTCTCAGGTCCTAAGGAGCTACAGAAGGCAGAGGTATTCAACCCCTGCACAGAGAAGGGGAGGTGGACAGGCTGCCAGGGGAGCACAGAGGAGGGATCCAGCCCGACAGGGGGCTTAGAGAAGGCTTCTCGGATGACGGGGTCCGAGCCGAGGCATTGCTGGAGAATGGCCAGCAGGACTAGATCATGTCACTCCCCCCACTTTGTGCAAGCTGTCCATGGCTCCCCAGGCGCCAGGGACGGAGTCCATCTCTGTCCTTTGATGTATAAGCCCTTATGATAAGGCTGGCTCCATTGTCAGCCTCCTCTCTTGACTGCCCCTTGCACTGGCTCTCCCTCTGATCTCAGGGAAGCCTGAGCCCCTCCCCTCTCCAGAGCCAGGCGCCCCTCTACACTGCGGCGTCTCCATGTGCTCACCGTGTGAACCCGGGCACTCTGCATTGGCGCAGCCTATCCTGTCTTCCTCCTCTACTACAGGGGAAGCAACTGGAGCGCAGGCTGAAGTCCCCTGTGCCCAGCATGAGGCCTGACAATAGAAGTTGTTCGATGATTGTTAAGTTAGTAGAGGATGTCCCTCTGGTGCTCCCCCGACATCCTCTGGCTGCACCAGGTCACATCTCTCCCCTGCCAGAGTCTGTTCAGTCTATCCTCCAAGAAGCCTTCTCAGATGAACTATCAATCATCCAGACCCAGCATCTACCCAACGCTTACAATCTTCCATTTACTCATTTTTAAATACACGTGTTGCTGCCTGCTCCAAGCCAGGACTGTGTTCTGGGGACAGAGAGAACAGAGCTCGGCTGCATCCTCAAGAGGCAAGGAGTCTGGTAAGGGAGGCAGATCCGTGTAGGGAAGTGAAGGCAGCGTGGCAAGGCTCCTGTAGGACAGGGGACGTCCCCTTGCTGCGGTGCGCCGGGGAAGACCAGCCTATGTCTGCTGTGGCAGCAGGGGAAACATCCAAGGACGAAGTGGGGGCCCCCTCCTGGCAAAGCGAAGAAAGGTACCAAAGCACAATGAGGAGGCTGGATTCCGGGGAGTGGGGGGTGGTGACTGGAGGTGCGGTGGGCAGGGAGGTCGCAGTTGGGGATATGCCCATGTGACCCTATATCGTCGCGGTGATGTTGGCCAGGAGGTGTCTGGGTTAGATATGGTTGGGAGCGGAGCGGAGAACGGGAAGAAAAGGAAGCCAGCCCCGAGGATAGCGAGGGCAGGGAAGCCAGGAGGAATGGCAGGCCGCGAAAACCGTGCGCAGCGGAGACTGGAGAGGCATATGGCCCCGAAGCGGTGCAGCTCCTGTGCCTGAAAGCCGGGCGCAAACTAGAGTGCGCATGCGCTCGGCGGGGGACACAGGGCGCAGCCACTCCAGTTAGAGATGCGCGCACGCCCCGCCCCGCAGACCGCCTCTCGCCAGATAGCCACGCCC
This sequence comes from Taxidea taxus jeffersonii, assembly GCA_003697995.1. Taxonomy (NCBI): domain Eukaryota; kingdom Metazoa; phylum Chordata; class Mammalia; order Carnivora; family Mustelidae; genus Taxidea; species Taxidea taxus. The sequence goes on along the minus strand of RCUC01114451.1, from coordinate 6,050 downwards.
CCTCCCCGCCCGCGATTCCGCCGGCGGGTCCCGGCCCCACCGGGCTACAGCGCCAGCCCTAACACCACCCGGCGCCGGAAGATGGAAGAGAGGGAGCCAGACTGGCCTCCAGGACGGTTCCACACACACATACACCACTCCTACCCCGGGGGCCTGGTCGCTGGGAAGGGACGTGCGCTGCCTCCGATGCCTACCTGGGCACCAGACATCCCTGGAGGGGGGTGAGGGCAGCACTCTTAACCCGCTTCCTGTGCGGTGGAGCAGGCCAGCCGGGGCCTGGAGGAGCCGCACAGGTCCCAAGCCTCTTACCCCTGGCTCTTAGCTCACAATCCCCGAGAGGCAGGGGAGGGGCAGGTGGCTCTAGTTGGCAGAAGGAGGGGCTTCAATTTGCAGAGGAGCCTAAGGCCACCCTGTGGGCGCCTTGGGGAATGGAGGGATCAGGGAAGAGGGGACCGGTGTCTCTATGGTGGCCAGCAAGGGGAGGCTTGGGAGGTGAAAGCCCAGAGTTCAGGGAGGGCGTGTGGCAGGCGGGCTGGAAGGGCTTTGGGGAAGGTAGGGCTGTAAAGGGTGGCTGGGGTCCAGACGGTGAAGGGCCTCCAGGGCAGGGCTTTGGTTGTCTGGTTCACGGCTGTATCTTTGCACCTGTAAGAACTGCTTAGGCATATGATTAAGACCCCCTTCCCACTCCAGTATTTGTGGGATGAATGACAAGCCGAGTAATTTACACTTAGTCCTGAAAATAGTTTCAAATAGGGAATTGACATGGTCAGGATGGTTCAGAAAGATGACTCTGGCAGCTACTGTGGACGAAGGCTCTGTAAAACTGCAGGAGAGTTGAGACAGCCCAGAGCAAGGACATATTGCGGGACCACAGCAGAAGGGAGCGAGAGGAAGTAGCTGGACTAGGAGCCATTGTGAAAGCATCCCAAGGGTGTGCGAGAGAAATGAGAGGGAGAAGGTAAAAGACTCTCTGAGGGGTCTCGGTTTGGCAACTGGATGAATAGTGTGTTACAGGAAGCAGCTTGGGCAGGTTCCCAGACACAAGTTCTGACACCTGCCCCACACCCTCCCACCTGCCCTAATGCCGAGTTAGCGCAGCAATGGCTTCCAGGACCCCACAGGAGAATATGCAAGAGAAGAGATGGAGTTGGGTGGTCAAGTGACACTTTGCTTCTCCTAGCAACCTGGAGGGGAAAGAGGAGCGGGCCCTGAGTGGCAACTAGCCACCTGCACTGTGCTCAGTGCTCTACAGACATCATCATCATCTTCCTGGCCATTCTCAAATGCTCTTGGCATTAGTATTAGCATTCCTGTTCTCCAGAAAATGAAAAGGAGGATTTGTTGATTTTCATAAATGATAGAGCTGAGACCTGAACACAGTCCAACACTAAAGTCAGACCTAAGGTGTCTGAGAAAATAAAAGAGAAAACGAGAATGGAAGCAACAAGAACAAGAGTCTTTTGTACTTACCTTAATTTGTCCATGCCCCATGGACCATTAGTGGCAGATTAAAAATTACAGCATATGCACTCTAATGCTGGCTTTAACAATTAATCAAGTTCATGTGGCCACTCTAATACCACCAGATGTGTAAACCTGAACATGTTACTTTGCTTTCCTGTACCTATTTCCTAATTTGTAATATGGGATTGTTGTGTGAACAAAGCGAAGTGCTCAGGACAGAGTAGAAGCTCTGTCATTATCATCATTATTTTTTTTTTAAGAGTTTATTTATCTATCTGACAGACAGAGATCACAAGTAGGCAGAGAGGCAGGCAGGGAGAGAGAGAGGAGGGGGGAAGCAGGCTCCCCTCTGAGCAGAGAGCCCAATTCAGGGCTTGATCCCAGGACCCTGGGATCATGACCTGAGCTGAAGGCAGAGGCTTTAACCCACTGAGCCACCCAGGCGCCCCATCATCATCATTATTATTCTAAGGACTCAATCATGCCTCTGTTAGCCTGGACATCCCCAAGGCTTCCTTCTCAAGAGGGAGAGGAAGCAAGGGCAGCTACAAAAGACGCGTGTCCCCAGCTGTCAGAAGTTTCTAGCTTCCTTCTGTTCTGGATCTCACAAGGAAGTAGAGGACAAGAACGGTAAAGTTAGACTGTTTACAGTTGTACTAATATGGTTGCCACTAGCCACACATGGCTCTTAGGCACCTGAAATGTGGCTAGTTGGAATTGAGATGTGCTGTAGGTATAAAAAAACACCAGAGTTTGAATACTTAGTTCATATATATACATATGTATATGTATATATGTGTATATATATATATATGATATTTTAGTATTATTTGTTGAAATGTTAACATTTAGGATGTATCAGGTGGACATAAAATATATTATTAACTTCACCTGTTTATATATATATTTTAAAGATTTTATTTATTGACAGAATTTATATTTTATTTATTTATTTATTTATATTTTAAAAATTTTATTTATTGACAGAATTTATTTATTTATTGACTTGACAGAAAGAGACAGAGCGAGAGAGGGAACACAAGCAGGGGGAATGGGAGAGGGAGAAGCAGGCACCCCGCTGATCAAGGAGCCTGATGTAGGGCTCGATCCCAGGACCCTGGGATCAGGACCTGAGCCAAGGGCAGACACTTAATGACTGACCCACCCAGGCGCCCCACCTGCTTGTATTTTTTAATATAGCTACTAAAAATTTAAAATCATATGTGAGTTCCATGATATTTCTATTAATTTCTATTAATGACACTGACTTAGATCCCTTGCAGGATATAAGTACACAGACATAGGTGTCTGTGCACTCATACATTATTCGAGTATTTATTATGTCCCAGGCACTATTTCAGGTGATAGAGCAATGGACAAGACAGACACTGTTTCTGTCCTCACAGAACTTAAGCTTGAGTGTGGAGGAAAGGCAAGCAGTACATCTGCTCACGAAAAGGGCGATGGAAAACAAAGCAGGCCGAGCAGTCACTTGGACGTGGGAGGGGTTGGTGTTTCTGACAAGGTGATCAGTAAGGTGATAAGCAAGCCGAAAACTATGCAAAGATCTGGGGGGGGGGGGGGTGGTGGTAACGTTCTAGGCAGGAACAGCAAACGCAGAGCCTCCAAAGCAAAAATGAGCTTGATTTGTTGAAAGGACAAGGTCATCAGGAACAGGGCGGGTACGGAGAACACTCCCACAGAACCTTGGCAAGAGGCTTGGATTCTATTCTAAGTGTAATGAGAAATTGTTAGGACATTTTTAAAGAGTGGGGTTATGCCCCAAATTCTCTTTGTAAAGGACTATGCCCCCAGTCTCTGTGGAGCTAGACTGAGGCAGGGGGAGAAAGAGGGCAGGGAGCGGAGCTGGGAGGCTAGTCCCGGCCAGAGTTACTGGTGGTCTGGCCCGAGGGGCCGGGGTGGAGGTGGTGAGAAGCTGTCAGATTTGGGATAATATTTTGAAGACAGCTGAGAAGACCTGCTGACTGCTGTGGGAAGAACAAGCAGAATCGAGGATAACTTAGACTTCTGGCCTTAAAAAACAGAGGGAGCTAAGTGTTGATGGCAGGAGAGGGGCCCGTGATGAAACACGTCTGGGGCAGAATTCAAGACTTTGGGTTTGGACACGTTAGGGTTGTAATGATGTCAGTGAGGCTGTTGATAGACAAGGCTGAGTGAAGCGGGGGAGAGACCCGGGCTGGAGGCAGGCTAATGAGTCAGCAGGATAGGGGTGGCGTGTGATCCCCGGGGACGGATTAGATCACTTAACAGGGAGAAGAAAAGAGGGCTAAGGAACAGGCCCCAGAGCAATCCAAAAGCTAGGTGTCAGGAGACAGAAAAGGTGTAGTCAGCAAAGTGGGAAAAAAAGCAGGAGATGCTAATATCCCGAATCAAAATGAAGAAACAAGCTTTCAAGTAAAATCAGAAGCTTTTTTAGAAATAATTACTCCAGGCACTTGTAGCTCCTTCCTCCCAAGCTCCAGCCCTTAAGGGCTGAACCCCATCTTGTGTGTGAGGGTTTTGCACAGGCTTTAGTGCCAGAAACATGAACTCCCCCGCTTAGGAGTTGCATGACCTTGGGTAAGTTACTTAACTTCTCTGGGCCTTGATCTACCGCCTCTCCATGCTCATCACTACACACCCAAGGGAATGCCTCCAACAGCATCCCATAAGCACAGCTTCCTGTCACTTTTGAGTTTTAACTTCCTTACACTACTATGCTGGGATCCCCTAGGACTGGTCATGGGCAGATTTGAATCAAACAGCACTGCTTGATCTATATAACCATGGACCTGTTGCTTAATATTTGGGCAGATTCCTGCTTTTTAAAACAGAGATACTGGGGCGCCTGGGTGGCTCAGTGGGTTAAAGCCTCTACCTTCGGCTCAGGTCATGATCTCGGGGTCCTGGGATCAAGCCCCGAATCAGGCTCTCTGCTCAGCAGGGAGCCTGCTTCCCTTCCTCTCTCTCTGCCTGCCTCTCTGCCTACTTGTGATCTTTGTCTGTCAGATAAATAAAATCTTTTAAAAAAATCAGATAATGGTATGCTTGGCAGAATAAAAGCTCACTAAGCAGTATTTATCATTTAGGTATCTACAACACCCATACTCTCAATGCCTGTGGACTGACAGGTAACTTGAGAAGGTAAGGACACCGCAAACCCTCCTTCCAGAAAGCTAGGATGGGGGCACCTGGGTGGCTCAGTGAGTTAAGCCTCTGCCTTCGGCTCAGGTCATGATCTCAGGGTCCTGGGATTGAGCCCCGCATCGGCCTCTCTGCTCCGCGGGGAGTCTGCTTCCTCACCCTCTCTCTGCCTGCCTCTCTGCCTACTTGTAATCTCTGTCTGTCAAATAAATAAATAAAAATCTAAAAAAAAAAATTATTAAAAAAAAAGAAAGAAAGCAAGCTAGGATGGAGAAAGGGAGGTGTAGTCAGCTGCTACTCATACCCAGTGAGTCTGGACAGGACCGGCTTCAAGCTAGAAATTCAAGCATTATCTGAGAGTCCTTCTTGTTGGTCATCCCCCACCACCTTATTAGTTAATAAGATGCTGTCTATTGTGGCTTCAAAATGCCATACTTCGGGGCACCTGGGTGGCTCAGTGGGTTGGGCCTCTGCCTTCTGTTCAGGTCATGATCTCAGGGTCCTGGGATCAAGCCCAGCATTGGGCTCTTTATTTAGCAGGGAACTTGCTTCCCCTTTTCTCTGCCTGCCTCTCTGCCTACTTGTGATCTGTCAAATAAATAAATAAAATCTTTTTAAAAAATGCCATACTCATCAAATCCAAGATGCCAACCATTTTAAGACACGTAAAACACACCATTATGTTCTGCGATTCTAAGAAAGAAAAAAATGTTGCCACCGAAACTGTGATGTGCCACTGACTTTTAGAAGCATCCACGTTCCAGAGATACTGAAATGTGGGGGAAGAAGAGTACATCTTATAGTTGATAAAATTGTACGTCTCATTCCGTCACTGCTCCCTTAGCTCAGACCTCCACCATTGTTTGCCTAGACTAGGGATGGAAGCTCCTACTCATCTTCCCTCCCCTCATCCTCTGATGTCAAAAGAGGTTTATACAAGGCCAATATTACCAACTCCCTACCCCAAATCTTTCAATTAAGCCTTCTCCTGTGGCCCCCGGCCTGCATTCTTCACTTTAAATTGGCTGCAGTTACCCAGATGTCATATTGCTTCTAGTCTGGAATCCCTTTTCCTCCCATTCTTCAACTACTTTTCTCCTAGCTATTAGAAGTAAGAATTTTCTAGCCAGGTCTTACCTCACCCCAACCCTCCTGCCTGCTGGGACTGGTTTGGTTAATACGACTTGTTAAATGGAGATCCTTTTCTTCACTCAGAAATAAATGAACCCTACTCCAAACTCCAAAGACAACTGTCCTGCAGGGGACAGTCGGGGTATCCAAACAAGCTCTAACTCTTGTTTATTTTTCAACACCTATATGGGCATCTGCTCTTCCAAGAAGTCTTCCCAGATTCTCCAAGCTGGGTTAGGTCCCCTGACGTGGTGCTGCATATCCCATGCATACCACTGTCATAGTCCTTTTTATTCCACATTATAATTGTG
>ML098513.1:118148-133485 GCA_003697995.1 Taxidea taxus jeffersonii | reverse complement strand
GTTTCTAGAATTGTTGTTTTTCTTCTCTTCGATCTCCTGTTGGATTTGTAGGTGTTCGGAATGGTTTGATAGGCTATCTAGCTGATCTCCTGCTGGCTGATGTCGTCTCAGCCTCCTACTTCTCCGCCATCTTGACTCCAACCCCCTGATAGCATACTTTTTAAAAAACAAATGGTCCTTAAAGACCACTGAGCAATGGGGCAAAAAGATCAAATTTCATACACAGGAAAAATGTTTTCCTGGGATGAAGTATGCCTTTTCCAAAAATAGATCCAGGGCTTTGTTTCTAGGAAGAAAAATCTTAAATTATACATTTAAAAATTGATCTATTCCATTTAATCTGTACCCTCTGATGTATGTTGGATCTTCTTTACCTTTTCTATCAATTATTTTTGTTCCCAATTCTTTTACTTTTTTATATATATTCTGTTTCATTTTTCATGCTTTTTTAAATTCTACCTATCCTCCTTGTCTCTAAAATGTTTTCAGTTATGTCAAGTTTCCTTTGGGCTAGTTTCAGTAAGACTTTCATTTCTATAATACTTTCCTATTTCTTCCCTGGGCTCATTATTCATTTCCTTCTGTGGTCTCAGTATATCTTCCCTGAGTCTTTGGATTTCTCTGGTTTGAGTTTTAATTTATAGAGAGAATGCATGGTTGAAAATTTTTATTATTTTGTTTTATCCTTTAATTCATGACAACATGCCTGGTTTTATCTGATCCATTGTGACCCTTTTCCTAACAAGAATTTTCTTTCTCCACTTATCCTTCTTGTTTATTATTTCTTGTTTATTATTTCTTTCCTCTTTTTTGGGGGGAGGTAAGATATATATATATATATATATCTACATATATATATATATGATCCCATGCTGATTCCTTTTTAAATTACCGCTCACATTTTAATGTGTTGAGTTCTTCCAATGGTCACTATTGGTAAGGGGTTTACGAGAGAAAGGAGCCATGACCATGCTCTAGATTAGTAGAAATTCTTCCTGGATCATAATGATGTTTCTTATGGCACAGGGTTATGTGTTAAATTTTCTTTGCTTTCAGTTCTCCTTAGTCAACAAAGATCAGTAGCTCTAGGGTGCCCCCAAATGCAGCATCTTTCTTAACAATAAAATCTCTCAATACAATGTCTCTCCTCCACCCTATCTCACTTATAAACAAAATTATGGCTTATCAGTGTGATTCTCTATTCACTCTTACTGGCCTGCTTCTCATTTTTCTGAACTAGGTCTAGGGATGCTCCCACTGGCACACTCCCACTGTTCCAAATAAGTAAATGTTTGGGGATTTTTTTCCCTCTCAAAGTATAGCATCTCCTCTGAAGAACTTCTACTTGCTAGTTTGGGCTGAAATAGGCAGATATAAGCAGCATCTTTCTGTATCTTCCCATACTCCTTTTGACCATAACTGCTGTCAGGAATCCTTTCTCATATATGGTGGTTCAGGGATATAGATCTCACCTAATGTTTTTCAAAGACTGAATTTGCATTTCTATTTCTTGCTCTTCTTATCTTGCATTGATTTCTGAGAGAAGAGCGTGGCACCAGGTTTCCCTGGCCGTTTTATAAATGGAAGTCTCTAGAACAGGTTTTTATTTTTAGATTTTTTTTCTTTTATTTAAATTTTATTTTATTTTTTTTCAGTGTTCCAAGATTCATTGTTTAGGCATTTTATTACTCTCCCCACCTCTGGTCTACTTAAACTTATTTTTTCATTACAACAAAAATTATCTAAAATGCAAGTATGGGGGCGCCTGGGTGGCTCGGTGGGTTAAAGCCTCTGCCTTCAGCTCAGGTCATGATCCCGGGGTCCTGGGATCGAGCCCCGCATCAGGCTCCCTGCTCAGTGATGAGCCTGCTTCCCTCTGTCTCTCTGCCTGCCTCTCTGCCTACCTGTAATCTCTGTCTGTCAAATAAATAAATAAAATCTTAAAAAAATAAAAATAATAATAAAATGCAAGTATGATGTCAGTACCTTGCAAGAAACCCTTTTAGGACTCTGCATACTCTTTTATCACTTAAATTTCAGTGTAGTTAGCTTACAGTGTTATATTTGCTTCAGGTGTACAATATAGTGATTCAACTGTTCTATATATTACTCCATGCTCATGAAGATGATGTACTCTTAATCCCCTTCACCTATTTCATGCATTTCCCCCCTTCTTCCACCTCCCCGCTGCTATCTTTTTGTTTTTTGGTTTGTCTCTTTTTTCCCCTTTGCTATCTTGTTTTTTTTAATTCCACATATGAGTGAAATCATATGGTATTTGTCTTTCTCTGACTGCCTTATTTTGCTTAGCATTATACTCTCTAGATCCAGCCACATTGCTGCAAATGGCAAGATTTCATTCTTTTAAAAAAAAATTTTTTTTTTTAGGATTTTATTTATTTGTTAGTTAGAGAGAGAGAGCGAGCAAGTACAGGCAGACAGAGAGGCAGGCAGAGGCAGAAGCAGGCTCCCTGCCGAGCAAGGAGCCCGATGCGGGACTCAGTCCCAGGACGCTGGGATCATGACCTGAGCTGAAGGCAGCCGCTTAACCAACTGAGCCACCCAGGAGTCCCAGGATTTCATTCTTTTTGATGGCGGAATAAAAGCCCATTGTCTGTGTGTGTGTGTGTGTTAGATCTTCTTTATCAATTCATCTGTTGATGGACATGGGCTCTTTCCATGATTTACCAGTTGTAAATAATGCTGCAATAAATATAAGGGAACACATTATCTTTTCAAATAAATGTTTTCATGTTCTCTGGGCAAATACCTAGTAGTGTGATTCCAGGATCATAGGGTCGTTCTATTTTTAATTTTTTGAGAAACCTCCATAGTGTCTTCCACAGTGGCTGTACCAGTTTGCATGCCCACCAACAGTACATGAGGGTTCCTTTTTCTCCACATGCTTGCCAGTACTTGTTGTTTCTTGTTTTGTTCATTTTAGCCATGCTGACAGGTGTGAGGTGATATTTCATTGTGGCTTTGATTTTTATTTTCCTGATGATTAGTGATGTAGAGCATTTTCTCATGCATCTGTTGGCCATCCATATACCTTTAGAGAAATGTCTGTTTATGTCTTCTGCCAATTAAAATTGGATTATTTGTAGGTTTTCTGGTGTTTAGTTGTATAAATTCTTTACATATTGTGGATACCTTTATTAGATATGTCATTTGCAAGTATCTTCTCCCATTCCATTGCTAGTCTTTTAGTTTTGTTGACTGTTCCCTGCTGTACAGAAGCTTTTATCTTGATGAAGTCCCAGTAGTTTATCTTTGCTTTTGTTTCCCTTGCCTCAGCAACATACCTAGAAAGATGTTGCTATGACCAATGTCAGAGAAATTACTGCCTATCTTCTCTTCTAGGCTTTTTATGGTTTCAGGTCTCCATTTAGGTCTTTAATCCACTTCGAGTTTATTTTTGTGTATGGTATAAGAAAGTGGTCTCGTTTCATTCTTTTGCATGTAGCTGTCCAGTTTTCCCAATCCCATTTGCAAAAGAGACTATCTTTCTCACATTGCATATTCTTGCCTCTGTTGAAGACTGACTAATTGTGGGTATATTTCTGGGCTTTCAATTCTTTTCCATTGATCTATGTGTCTATTTTTGTGCCAGTACCATACTGTTTTGATTACTACAGCTCTGTAATAACTTGAAATCTGGAATTGCAATGCCTCCAGTTTTGCTTTTCTTTTTCAAGGTTGCATTTGCTATTCAGGGATTGTTTATCCTAGTTCTGTGAAAAATGCTCTTCGTATTTTGATGTGATAGCATTAAGTATGTAAGTTATTTTGGGTAGTATAGACATTTTAACAATATTTGTTCTTTCAACCCCTGAGCATAGAATGTCTTTCCATTTCTTTGTGTCTTCCTCAATTTCTTTCATAAAAGTTTTATAGTTTTCAGAGTATAGGTCTTTCACCTCTTTCATTGAATTTATTCCTAGGTATTTTATTTTTGGCAATTATAAATGGGATTGTTTTCTTAATTTCTCTTTCTTCTGCTACATTATTAGTGTATAGAAGTGCAATGGATTTCTGCACATTGATTTTGTATCCTGTGACTTTACTGAATTCATTTAACAGTTCTACTAGCTATTTGGTGGAGTCTTTAGGGTTTTCTGTATATAGTATCATTTCATCTGCAAATAGTGAGTTTTGACTTCTTTCTTGCCAATTTGGATGTCTTTTATTTCTTTTTCTCATCTGACTGCTGTAGCTGGGACTTCCAGTACTATGTTAGATAAAAGTGGTGGTAGTGGACATCCTTATATTGTTCTTAAGGAAAAGCTTTCAGTTTTGCTTCATTGAGTATGATATTAGCCGCAAGTTTTTCATATTATGGTCTCTATTATATTGAGGTACGTTCCCTCTAAGCCTACTTTGTTGAGGGTTTTTATCAGGAATGAATGTTGTGCATTGTCAAATGTTTTTTCTGCATCTATTGAAACAACCATATGGCTTTTATCTTTTCTCTTATTGATGTGATCTATCATGTTGATTGATTTGTAATTACTGAACTACCCTTGCATCCTAGGAATAAATCCCACTTGACCACAGTGAATGATTTTTTTAATGTATTGTTGGATTCTGTTTGCCAATGTATATATATTTTAGAGAGGGAGAGGGCTGGAGGCATAGAAAGAGGGAGAGAATCTTAAGCAGGCTCCATGCCCAGGGTGGACCATGATGCAGAGCTCAATCTCAGAACCTTGAGATCATGAGCTGAGCCAAAATCAAGAGTCTGACACTTAGCCAACTGAGATACTCAGGCACCCCCAAAATATTTGCCAAGATTTTCTTGAGGATTTTGCATCCATGTTCATCAGAGATACTGGTTTTTGTTTTTGTTTTTGTTTTTGTTTTTTTTGTGGTGTCTTTATCTGGTTTGGTATCAATGTAATGCTGGCCTCATAGAATGACTTTGGAAGTTTTCTTTCCTCTTATCTTGGGAAACATTTGAGAAGAATGAGAGTTAACTTTTCTTCAAATGTTTAGTAAATAAAACTCTTTTTCAACATAGTACTGGAAGTCCTAGTCTCAGCAGTGAAATAAAAAGAAATGAAAGGCATCCAAATTGGCAAGGAAGAAATCAAACTTTCACCCTTCACAGATAATGTGATACTCTATGTAGAAAACCTGAAAGACTCCACCAAAAAATTTCTAGAACTAATACAGGAATTCAGCAAAATCACAGGATATAAAATCAACCTACAGAAATCTGTTGCATTTCTACACACCAATAATGAAGCAGCAGAAATACAAATCAAGGAATCAATCCCATTTGCAATGGCACCAAAACCCATAAGATACCTAGGAAAAAAACCTAACCAAACAGGTAAATGATCTGTATGTACTCTGAAAACTGTAGAACGCTTATGAAAGAAATTGAAGAAGACACAAAGAAATGGAAAAACATTCCATGCCCATGCATTGGAAGAGCAAATATTGTTAAAATGTCTATACTCCCCAAAGCAATCTACATGTTTAATGCAATCCTATCAAAATAATACCAACATTTTTCATAGAGCTGGAACGAAAATTCTAAAATTTGTATGGAACCAGAAAAGACCCTGAATATCCAAAGTAATGTTGAAAAAGAAAAGCAGAGCACCTGGATGGCTCAGTCAGATGAGCTTCCAACTCTTGGTTTCAGCTCAGGTCATGATCTAAAGATTGTGAGACTGAGCCCTGCATGAGTCTCCCCTCTAAGCAGCAAGTCTGCTTGACATTCTTTCCCTCTGCCCTCTCTCCCCACTTTCTCTCTCTCTCTCACTCAAATAAATAAATCTTTCATAAAAAAGAGAAAGAAAAGAAAAGAAAAGTAAGAGACATCACAATTCTGTACTTTAAACTGTATCAAAGCTATAATCACCAAGACAATATGGTACTGGACAAAAACAGACAGATAGATCAATGAAACAGAATAGAGAACCCAGAAATAGACCCACAACTCTATGGTCAACTAACATTCAACAAAGCAGGAAAGAATAACCAATGGAAAAAAGACAGTCTCTTCAACAAATGGTGTTGGCAAAACTGGACAGCAACATGCAGAAGAATGAAACTGGACCATTTTCTTACCCCATACACAAAAAATATATTCAAAATGGATGAAAGATCTAAATATGAGACAGGAAACTATGGAAATCCTAGAAGAGAACACAGGCAGTAACCTCTTTGACCTCAGTCATAGCAACTTCTTATTAGACATGTTGCCAGGGGTAAGAGAAACAAAAGCAAAAATGAATTATTGGGACTTCATCAAGATAAAAAGCTTTTGCACAGTGATGGAAACAATCAACAAAATTAAAAGGCAGCCTATGGAATTGAAGATATCTGCAAATGACATATCTGATAAAGGATTAGTGTCCAAAATCTATAAAGAACTTTCCAAATTCAACACACAAAAAACAAATAATCCAGTTAAGAAATGGGCAGAGGACATGAATAGCCATTTTTCCAAAGAAGACATCCAGACGGCTAACAGACATGAAAAGATGTTCAACATCATTCATCATCAAGAAAATATAAACCAAAACCATGATGAGATTCCACCCCACACATTTCATAATGGCTAAAATTAAGCACACAGGAAACAGCAGATATGGGTGAGGTTGTGGACAAAGGGAAACCCTCATGTGCTTTTGGTGGGAATGCAAACTGGTGTAGCCACTCTGGAAAACAGAACGGAGTTTCCGCAAGAAGTTAAAAATAGGGGCACCTGGGTGGCTCAGTGGGTTAAGCTGCTGCCTTCGGCTTGGGTCATAATCTCGGGGTCCTGGGATCGAGTCCTGCATCGGGCTCTCTGCTCAGCAGGGAGCCTGCTTCCCCCTCTCTCTCTGCCTGCCTCTCTGCCTACTTGTGATCTCTCTCTGTCAAATAAACAAATAAAATCTTTAAAAAAAAAAAAAGAAGTTAAAAATAGAACTACCCTACAACTAAGCAATTGCACTACTAGGTATTTACCCAAATGATATAAAACTACATATTCGAAAAGGCACATGCACCCCAATGTTCATAGCAGCATTATCAACAACAACCAAACTATGGGAAAAGCTAGGTGTCCATCAACAAATGAATAGATAAAGAAGATGTGGTATATATTTACAATGAAATATTACTCAGCAGTCAAAAAGAAAGAAATCTTACCATTTGCAACAACCTGGATGGAACTAGATTATATCATGCTAAGCAAAATAAGTCAGTTAGAGAAAGACAAATACCATATGATTTCATTCATATATGGAATGTAAGAAACAAAATAGAAGAACACAGGAGAAGGGAAGGTAAAGTAAAATAAGATAAAAACAGAGAGAGAGGCAAACCATTACAAGACTCTTAACTATAGAGAACAAACTGAGGGTTGGTTACTGGAGGGGAAGTAGATGCAGAGATGGACTAAATGGGTGATGGGAATTAAGGAGAGCACACATTGTGATGTTACATGTTACATGTAAATGATAAATCACTAAATTCTGTTCCTGAAACCAATAATAAACAAACAAATAAATGTTTGGTAGAATTCACCTGTGAAGCCACTTTTGTTTGTTGGGAGTTTTTTGATTATTGATTCTATTTTGTAGCTGGTAATTAGTTTGTTCAAGTTTTCTATTTTTTCCCTGCTTCAGTTCTGGTAGGTTATATGTTTCTAGGAATTCATCCATTTCTTCTAGGTTGTCCAACTTGTTGGCATATAATTTTTCAAAATGTTATAATCTTTTTGTATTTCTGTGGTATCTGTGGTTATTTCTTCTCTTTCATTTGTGATTTTGTTTATTTGAGGCCTTTTTCTCTCTCTATTATGAGTCTAGTTAGAGGTTTGTCAATTCTGTTGATCTTTTCAAAGAACCAACTCCTGGTTTCATTGATCTGTTCTACTGGTTTTTTTTTTTTTTAAGTTTCTATATCATTTACTTTTGCTCTAATCTTTATTATTTCCTTCCTTCTGCTAATTGTGGGTTTTGTTTGTTCTTCTTTCTCTAGCTCGTTTAGGTGTAACATTAGATTATTTGAAAATTTTCTTACTCGTTGAGGCAGGCCTGTTTTGCTATAAACTCCCCTCTTAGAACCACCAGATTATGCTAAGTGGAATAAGTCAAACAGAGAAAACAAATTATCATATGGTATCACTCATTTATGAAACATAAAAAATAGCATGGAGAACATTAGGAGAAGGAAGGGAAAAATGAAGGGGGAGAAATCGGAGTGGGAAATGAACCATGAGAAACTATGGACTCCGGGAAACAAACCGAGGGTTTTAGAAGAGAGGTGGGTAGGGGTATGGGTGAGCCTTGTGATGAGTATCAAGGAGGACACAGATTGCATGGAGCACTGGGTGTTTAATGCAAACAGTGAATCATGGAACACTACATCAAAAACTAATGATGTACTGTATGGTGACTAACATAACATAATTTAAGAGAAAAAAAAGAATCACTTTATCTGCAGCCTGAAGATTTTGGACCATTGCATTTTCATTTTCATTTTTCTCCATGCAATTTTTCATTTCTTCTTTGATTTCGTAGATGACCCATTAATTGTTTCATAGAATGTTATTTAAACTCCACGTATTTGTGCTCTTTCCAGACTTTTTTCTTATGGTTGATTTCTAGTTTCATAGCATTATGGTCAGAAAAGATGGATGGTGTGACTTCAATTTTGAATTTGTTGAGATTTGCTTTGTGGCCTAATATGTGACCTATTCTGGAGAATGTTCTGTGTGCACTTGAAAAGAATGTATGCTCTGCTGCTTTAAAATGGAAAGCTATGAATACATGTGTTAAAATCATCTGGTCTAGTATATCATTCAAAGTTGTTTCCTCATAGGTTTTCTGTTTGGAGCATCATCTGTCCATTGACACAGTGGAATGTTAAAGTCCCCTACTATTATTATATTACTATTTATTAGTTCCTTTATGTTTTTTATTGCTTGTTTTATGTATTTGGGTGCAACCATGTTGGTGCATAAGTATTTATAACTTATATTTTCTTATTGGATTGTCTTCTTTATTATTATATAGTATCCTTCTTTGTCTTAGTCTTCTTTGTTACAGTCTTTGTTTTAAAGTCTGCTTTGTCTGCTCTAAGTATTGCTACCCCAGGTTTTGTGTGTTTTTTTTTACATCCATTTGCATGATAAATGGTTCTCCATCCCCTCACTTTCAATCTGCAGGTATCTTTAGGTATGAAATGAGTTTCTTGTAAGCAGCATATAAATGGACTTGCTTTTTTTTTTTTTTTAATCCATTCCATCACCCTATGTCTTTGATTGGAGCATTTAGTCCACTTACATTCAAAGTAACTATTGTTAAGTATTTTTTATTGTCATTTTATTACTTGTTTTGTAGTTGTATTTGTAGTCCTTCTTTGATTGTTTCTTCTCTTGCTCTTCTCTCTCATGGTTTGCTAGCTTTCTTTAGTGATATACTTGATTCCTCTCTTTTTTTCATATCTTTTTTTTTATTTGTGGTTACCATTAGGTTTGTATATAACATATTCTATACATAGCGGTCTATATTAACTTGACAGTCACTTAAGTTTGAACAATTCTTTACTCTTCATCCCCCTACATTTTTTGATATGCAATATCATACTTTACTTCTTTTTATTTTGTGAGTCCTTTGATTTTTACAGATACACTTATTTTACTGCTTTTGTGCATTGTTCTTTTCTTACTCTTTGTCTTTGTTTATGGTCTTTCCTTTCCACTCAAAGAGTCCTCTTTAACATTTCTTACAGGGTTGGTTTAGTAGCCATGAACTCTTTCAGCTTTTGTTTGTCTAGGAAACAATCTCTCCTTTTATTCCGAATGATAGCTTTTCTGGGCAGAGTATTCTTGGCTGCAGAACTTTTCCTTTCAGCACTTTGAATCTCACTCCCTTCTAGCTTTTAAAGTTTCTGCTAATCAATCTGCTGACAGCCTTATGGGTTTTCCCTTCTATATAATTGTCTTCTTTTCTCTTGTTGCTTTTAAAATTCTCTCTTTGGGACGCCTGGGTGGCTCAGTTGGTTAAGCAGCTGCCTTCGGCTCAGGTTATGATTCCAGGGTCCTGGGATCGAGTCCCACATCAGGCTCCTTGCTCGGCAGGGAGCCTGTTCTCCCTCTGCCTCTGCCTGCCACTCTGTCTGCCTGTGCTCATTCTCTCTCTCTAACAAATAAATAAATAAAATAAAAAAATAAAAAATAATAAAATAATAAAATTCTCTCCTTATCACTACTTTTTGCCATTTTAATTACTATGTGTCTTGGTATGAACCTCTTTGGGTTGACTTTGTTGGAGGTCTATTGTATCTGGACATCTATTTTCCTCCCCAGATTAGGAAGTTTTCAGTTATTATTTCTTCAAATAAATTTTCTGCCACCTTTTCTGTCTCTCCTTCTGGGATCCCTATAATGCAAATGTTATTATGTTTGATAGAGTCACTGAGTTCCCAAACTACATTCTCATTTTGTATAATTTTTTCTCTAATCTACTCAGCTTGATTACTTTCCATTATTCTGTACTCCAGGCTTCTAAGTAATTCTTCTGCTTCCTCTAGCCTGCTATTTATGCCATCTAGTGTATTTTTAATTTCATTTATTGTGTTCTTCATCTCTGATTGTTTCTTTTTTTATGTTTTATATGTCTTTGTTAAGGGTCTCACTGAGGTTCTCCAGTTTTTTCTCAAATCCAGTGAGTATTTTTATGAGCATTACTTTAAATTCCTGATCAGACATCTTACTTACATCCATTCCACTTAGGTCTCCTGCTGTGGTTTTATCCTGTTCTTTCATTTGGAACATATTTCTGTCTCTTCATTTTGTCTCTCTGTGTCTGTTACTGTGTGTTAAGGGGTATCATCTCTATCTCTTGCTCTTGAAAGTAATGGCCTTATGAAGAAGATGTCCTGTAATGTCCTGCAATGCAGTGTCCCCCGTTCACTAGAACCTGATGCTTCAGGGGTATCTCCTATGTGTGTGGTGTATGCCCAGCTATTGTTTCTTGGCCACTTTTTCCTTCAGACCAGTCATTTGCAGAGATTCTCTTTGCCTCTTATGGACAGTGTTTCATCCCTTGCCAGTGTGGGGCAAGAAGTTTTAACAAGGTAAGCTCTGGTACGCTTGCAAAATGAGACCCTCATCTGTCACCACCACCACCACCATTGTGACCACAGTCACATAAAATGCACGTATCAGGAGATGCAAGGTTTGCACTGGTCTTCTGAGGGAAGGGACCTGCAGTGCCCAGACTGAGACAAACATGACCAGAAGGGATGGATCTGCAGAAGTGTGTGTGGCGGGGGGGGGGGGGGGGGGGATGTAAACAAGTTGGGCAGTAGAATGTCAGTGCCCCACTGGTTACAGTGTGGAGCAGGGGAGGGATAAGGCACTTGCCAGTTTCTTTGTTCCTAGAGAATTCCCTCCAGGACTTGCTCTGAAATGGGTAAATAATTCTCTCCCATATGCCCCAGGTGTTTCCACACTGCTCTTTCTACACTGTATCTCCATGAGCTGTTTGTTGTCCTGTTTCTTTAAGGCCAAGGACTCAACTTCTTGTTACCTTCAGGGTTCTCCCAGAACTGAGCACACTGATTTTTAAGATTCCAGGCTTTTTTTCCCCACATTTTTGGGGTTATTTATTGGTTGCAAGTCACATAGCAAGAGCTATAATAGGCACCACGGTGACTAAAGCACTGAGACAGAGCCCTACCCAAAGGAGATCACTGTGTCATGGGGGGGTGGGGGAGAAGCACACATGTTTTTAAAAAATCAAATACCCAGCATATAATGTGGACAGTCTGTTGCATGAAACTGTTGGGAGAGGCAGGAGGTCAGTGTCCAGGCTAAGGGACTCCCCATCGTGGTGCTCACATGGTGTGTCCTGCTCCAACCATGAGGCCACGCTGGTCCTCTCCAGTCTGTGCCTTGCGAAATTCTTGGAGCATCCTTCTGCCTCTAGATCTTCAGTCCAAAGCGAAGACACTGACACTTCGCCTTTGGGGTTCTCAAGGCTCAGTCATGATAAGGCCTGCACTCACAGAGACTTTGCAAAGTCAGGCCAGGAGCTTATAGGAAGCTAGCTGTTCTAGACATGGCCTAGCACATTCTTTATCCTGAGGGGCTCAGCATGCCAAGGCTTCCCGGCAGAAACCATGCATTTGAAGAAGTGTCAAGTCGAGTGCTGGTGGACGTGTTGTGAGCAGAAGATTCCAGGCTTTAAGTGCCACTGGTTGTAAGAACTCATGAAATTCAGAGCCTCCAGTTTTCAAGCCAAATGCTATGGGGATTCATCTTCTCAGTGCAGGATCCTGTGTGATAGTATGTTTCTCACCTTTTCCTATGCCCAGGCTCCCTCTCTGCAGCAGATGCCCACATCTCCACCCTTCCTATCTTTGTCAATATGGTGTTGTCTCTAATTTAGTTATGGAGTTTGTGCTACCAGTCTTTAGGTCATTATTTACACTAATTTGAGTGTTATCTAGTTATTTACACTAATGTAAGTATTATTTAGCTGCATCCATGGGAACAGGTGAGCTTAGGGTCCTCTTATCCCATTATCTGGGCTCCCCTCTCAACTCTGCATATTCTTGGTATAAAGACCAAACATCTCTCTGATCTGGCCCCCCATCTATCTCTCCTCTCTCATCTATTTTTCTCCAGCTCCCTCCTACTAGTATTACAGCAGAATGAATTTCATTTAATTATTCAAACTCTCCATGATCTGTTCTGCCTCCAGGCATGAAACATGCTCTTCTCTCTGCCTGAAATATTCTGACATTGACCATTCCATTTACTTCTTCATTCTTTATAACCCTTCAGATTCATAACCCTTTTAGAATCATAATCATGAGTTACTCCTTTATTGTTTACTATAGCCCTATGCTAAGCACTTTATATTAACTCATTTATTTTCACAGAAAACCAATGAGATGAGTATTATTATTGTTCCTATTTTAAATATGAAAACTGAATATATATTGTCCCTATTTTAAATATGAAAACTTCAGAAAACTGAAGGTAGTAAAGATTAAGAAATTTGTCAAAGGTAACAGAGCTAGTAGATGTTGCACCTGCAGCTAGACTCTAGCACTCCAAAGGTCCTACAACAGCAAACTGACTATACACCACATTACTTTTATGTCACTGCTGCACTCCCCTCAACTTTGATTCAAATGTCCCACTTACATAAACCAATACCTGTTTGTACATCTCCTGCCATAGCTCTTAACACATTTTTATAGTTACTTGTTTTCTTATCAGAAATCCTTTCTAGAATATCAGATTCTTCAGGTGAAAAACTGTATCTATCTTGTTTCCTTTTGTATCCTCCTTGCTCAATAAATATAAACTTATATATATTACCAGTGAAATTTTAAAAATATATTTTCCCAGGATTGAGAAATGAGAGAGTGTAAGAAGTCAGTATCATAAAAAGCCCTTCTTTCAGCTAGGTCATCAGAGATAATAACTACGAATAGTTTTAAAATCTAACAATAAGTAACTCACCACTATTAGAAAAGTAGTCCCACCAGAGCAGAAGTCCCACCAGAGACATCTCCTCTTTGTACCTGAGAGAGGTAAAAAAAAAAAGATTCTATGTTGTGATAACATTATAATAATAGACAAATCCCATATTTTAAAATTTAAAAATAGTTGCATTTAATAAGACATATTTAGATACTGATTTAGTACAAAATATTAGGTGGGAACCATTTCATTAGACTACTTAGTCACACAGAAAAATTAAAAAAAAAAAAAGGTTTATCTGAAGCTAATCCAGTTTAGATTTACAGATCACCTAATGGGATGGGAGCACCATGCAGGACTTCTCACCTTGTTTGTCTCCTGTTTTACTCCTTGTAGAAAGTTATCTGCATCAATTTCAACAAGTTATCAGAAGAGTAGCACACTTATCCAATCTTTCTTAGTAAATTAGTTTCTTAGTAAATGGTTTCTCTGCCATAATCAGTAAGGAGTTAAATGTTACAAGCTCTTTGAAGATTAGAAAACCACAGATAAATTGAGTCTCTTCACTAAGAAGATGGCATTTACTGGTTTTCATCAATAGATCTAAATATCTGAGATCTAGGATTAGACAATGTTTTCTTAAACATAACAACAAAAGCATAGGCCGTAGAAAATCATTAAAATTTAATACTTCTGTATGTCAAAGGATACCATCAAGGAAGTAAAAAGACAACACACAGCATGGGAGAATATATTTGTAAATCATATGTCCCATATGGGATTTATATCTAGAATACATGAAGAATTCTTACAACTCAAAATAAATAGACAAGTACCAATTTAAGATGGGCAAGGATTCTGAATAGACATTTCTCCAAAGCAAATACACAAATGACCAATAAACACATAAAAAATGTTCAACATCAGTAGCCATCAGGGAAATGAAAGTAAAATCCACAAATATATACCACTTCATACCCACTTAGGCTGAAATAATAAACACATAATAATAAGTGTTGATGAGGATGTAGAGAAATTGGAACACTCATATACTGCTGATGGGAATGTAAAATTGTGCAGCAATTCTGGAAAAGAATTTTTGTGGTCCTCAAAAGATTACACACAGAGAGTTATCATATGACCCAGTGATTCCACACCAGGTATCTAGCAAATAGAAATTAAAATATATGTACACATAAAACCTTGTACATGAATGTTTATAGCTGCATTATTCATAATAGCCAAAAAGTAGAAACAATGTGAATGCCCATCAACTGAAGAATGGATAAACAACATGTGGTATATCCAAATAATAAAAATCATTTGACACTAAAAAGAAAATGAAATACTGACACCTGCCACAATGTTGATAAACCTTGAAAACATTATGCTAAATGAAAGACATAGGTTTTATTGTATCATTCCATCTTTGTGAAATGTCCCAAATAAGCAAATCCACAGATACCAAAGATAAAATGGTAATTACCCAGGTTTGGGGTGACATGGGGGAGGAATAAGGAGTGATTACTAATGTGTATAGGATTTCTTTTTAGAGTGTTAAAAATACTCCAAAATTAGATTGTGGTATGGTTGCAAAACACTTAATATGCGCTGAGTTAATCTTATAGTATGTGAAATACATGTTAACAAAACTATTTTTTAAAAATACATAATTAAGGGACGCCTGGAAGGCTCAGTGGGTTAAGCCGCTGCCTTCGGCTCGGGTCATAATCCCAGGGTCCTGGGTGCTTCTCCCCTCCCTTCTCTGCCTGCCTCTCTGCCTACTTGTGTGATCTCTGTCAAATAAATAAATAAAATCTTTAAAAAAAAATACATAATTAACAGGGGGCCTGGGTGGCTCAGTCACTGAGTGTCTGCCTTCCCCTCAGG
>ML098513.1:43818-118138 GCA_003697995.1 Taxidea taxus jeffersonii | reverse complement strand
CTTCTCTCACTGAGTCTCTCTCTGTCAAATAAATAAATAAAATCTTTTTTAAAAATGCATATTTAGGGACGCCTGGGTGGCTCAGTTGGTTGGGCGGCTGCCTTCGGCTCAGGTCATGATCCCAGCGTCCTGGGATCCAGTCCCACATCGGGCTCCTTGCTCGGCAGGGAGCCTGCTTCTCCCTCTGCCTCTGCCTGCCTCTCTGCCTGCCTGTGCTCGCTCACTCTCTCTCTCTCTAACAAATAAATAAAATCTTTAAAAAAAAAATTAAAAAAATAAAAAATTAAAAATGCATATTTAAGTATGTTTAAAACACTTAGCCTTGGGGCACCTGGATGGCCCAGTCGGTTAAGTGTCCAACTCTTAGTTTTGGCTCAGGTTGTGGTGATCTCAGGATTGTGGGATCAAGCCCCATGTCAGGTTCTGTACTCAGCACAGAGTCTGCCTCAGTTTCTCTCTCCCTATCTGCCTCTGCCCTTCCCCCCCACACTTACTCTCTTTCTCTCCCTCTCTCAAATAAATAAATAAATCTTTAAAAACACTTAGCCTCATGCTTAAAGAATAAGACACCAACCAAAAGGAACAAAACAAAACAAAAACAAGGAAAAAATTATCTTCCCTAGTCCAAATCACAGATTCTTTTTTTTTAAGATTTTATTTATTTATTCAAGAGAGACAGAGACAGAGACAGAGAGAGACAGAGGGAGGAAGAAGCAGGCTCCCCACTGAGCAGGGAGCCCGATGCAGGACTCGATCCCACGACCTGGGATCATGACCTGACTCAAAGGCAGGCGCTTAACCATCTAAGCCACCCAGGTGCCCCAAACCACAGATTTTTTTAAATAAACACATAATGTATTATTTGTTTCAGGGGTACAGGTCTGTGAATCATCAGTCTTAAACAATTCACAGCACTCACCATAGCACGAACCCTCCCCAATGCCCATAACCCAGCCACCCCATCTCTCCTACCCCCACCACCCAGCAACCCTCAGTTTGTTTCCTGGGATTAAGAGTCTCTTATGGTTGGTCTCCCTCCTGATCCCATCTTATTTCATTTTTTCTCTTCCTACCTGCCATGACCCCCCACCCTGCCTCTCAAATTCCTCATATCAGAGAGACCATATGATAATTGACTTTCTCTGATTGACTTATTTCGTTTAGTGGAATACCCTCTAGTTCCATCCACGTCATTGCAAATGGCAGGATTTCAGTTTTTTGATGGTTGCATAGTATTCCATTGTATATATATACCACATCTTCTTTATCCGTTCATCAGCTGATGGACATCTAGGTTCTTTCCATAGTTTGGCTATGGTGGACATTGCTGCTATAAACATTTGGGTACATGTGCCCCTTCGGATCACTGCATTTGTATCTTTAGGGTAAATACCCAGTAGTGTGATTGCTGGGTCAGAGGATAGCTCTATTTTCAACTTTTTAAGGAACCTCCATGCTGCTTTTCAGAGTGACTGCACCAGCTTGCATTCCAAACAACAGTGTAGGAGGGGTCCCCTTTCTCCACATCCTCGCCAATATCAGTCGTATCCTGACTTGTTAATCTTAGCCATTCTGACTGGTGTGAGGTGGTATTTCACTGTCCAAACCACAGATTCCTAAATAGGTTTAAGGATAGGCAAAAATGTTACCTTGAACTCAGCTCAAAGTTGCTTTCACTTTGGTTTACTCACAAAGCAATAAATAAGTAGGCTACAGGATATAAAGGAAAAAGGATGCAGGAGGCTCCCCACTAATCCCTTTGTATATCATGGATGCACACTTCAAATTTACTGATCTTGGTAGTCCATACAGAGTTAGATATTACAGGTCAGAGGATCATGAAACTATAAACTCCCTGTCTAGTATACTATAACCTCAACAGCCCCAAAACAACATACAATAGATCTGAAAAATAAAAGAGATGTTTCTTTTAAAAGGCTGTTTAACAAACATTAAAAGAAACATACTAGGAAGAAAGTATAACTGAATCCAATCAAGAAAGAATGAGGACTCAATATTGGAAATTCAAAAGGAAATATAAATGTATATGGGGATTGAAATAATATTCTAAGAAAATACTTATGCTCGATAAGTTTTAAATTTGAAAGGAAATGCAGTATTTTTCTAAGTAAAATTGAATTTTCAAAAAATTTTTAAGTAAAAGGAAAAAATTTAATTAGACCAATAGCCATAGAATTGGAAAAATCTATAAAAGATTTGTACACAACACAACCATACTCCCCACACCCCCAAAAAACCAGATAATGTAATTTTATAGGTGAGTTTTAACAAATCTAGAAGAACAGATAGTTCATATATAAACACTCCCAGGGCAAAGAAGAGGATAGTAGGTTTCATTATTTTTTTTTAAGATTTTATTTATTTGACAGAGAGATCACAAGTAGGAAGAGTAGCAGGCAGAGATAATGGGGGAAGCAGGCTCCCGCCCTGAGCAGAGGGCCCAATGTGGAGCTCCATCCCAGGACCCTGAGATCATGACCTGAGCTAAAGGCAGAGGCTTAACCCACTTAGCCATCCAGGTGCCCCGGATAGTAGGTTTCTAAAGTCATTTTATAAAACTAATATAATACTGGTACCCAAAGTCAGTAAATATAAAACAAGAAAAGGTAACAACAGAGCAATCTCACTTGTTACTAGAATATAAATGTCTTAAATGAAATATTAGCATAACTGGTCCTAGAATTGTATTAAAAGACAAAAAGAGGACGACCAAGTAAGATCTATTCTAGGAATGGATTACTGATTTAACATTTAAAAATCTATGGATGTAATATAAATAAATTTAACAGATACAATCATATGATCATCCCAATAGATTCTATACATGATTTTATAAATTTCAAAAGCCAATTAAAATCTTTTGTAAAATGGAAAAAGAAAGAAAATTCCTTATCATAGAAATTATTCTGTGATCTATTCTTATTCATATATCAGAAACTAAAATTAAGCATTGTACTTAGTGTGGCATTCCCCTTATATTCAGGAATAAAATGACATCTGTAATCCTCATAATTATTAAACATTGTTTGGCAGTCCTATTCAATATTAGGGAAAAAAGAATTAGAGTATAAATATTATAAACATAGAGGGAAATTATCATACAATTGTCTATCAAGAAAAATGAAACTATTCTGAAAATCTATATTTAATCTAATAAGAAAATAAAGATAGCAGGAGAAAAGAAAAATACAATGATCTTTCCTACATATTAGCATTAGCTATTTAGAAAATATATTGGGAAAAAATATCCCATTCACAACAATAAAATTCATAAATTACATAAGAATAACATTTTTAAACAAATATACTTAACATACAAGAAAAAAATTCCAGGGGCGCCTGGGTGGCTCAGTGGGTTAAAGCCACTGCCTTCGGCTCGGGTCATGATCCCAGGGTCCTGGAATCGAGCCCCGCATAGGGCTCTCTGCTCAGCAGGGAGCCTGCTTCCCTTCCTCTCTCTCTCTGCCTGCTTGTGATCTCTGTCAAATGAATAAATAAAATCTTAAAAAATAATAATTATAAAAAAAAAGAAAAAAGAAAAAAATTCCAAACATTACCAAGGGACATAAAAAATGACTTTAATAAATTTACGTTAAAACTCATGGCAACTATATTTACTTCCTGAATGTTAGGCACTGGGCTGAATTCTTCATAAATACTATATCATTTACTTATCTCAATAACTCAGTTGAGTAATTATGTTTCTCTTCTCTTACAAATGAAGACACAACAATCACAGAGGACAGATCATTTTTCTAAGGACACACAGCCTTTAAATGGTAAGGAAAACATTCAAATCCAATTCTGTCTGCCTTAAGACCCAGGCTCACAGTCATTACATAATACTAAAGAGATTGAATAGTAAAATGGGTGGAGGAAACAAGCAGGTAACTTAAATGATTTGGAAAGCACAGGGAAAATGAAGAAGGTATGTCGTGCCTGAACTGGGCAATGGCTACTCATCAGGCAATTGTGGATATGTGGAACTCTGGGCTCAATATTTTCTAATTCTTCAAATGAAGCTAGATGTGTGATGTAGATATACAAGTTGCCATTTTCAAAATTTTAAGGGGGAAGGTAGGGAGTGATGTCAGTGAAAGTGACAGAGTAGCTAGCTCCAGGGATTCATCCTTCCATAAAAACAATGAAAAAATGAGCGGAAACTGTCAGTCAACTTCCTCAGAATTCTAGAAAAGAGACAAAGGTAACAGCAATCAAGTGAACGCTGAATGAAGGAGGCAGCTAACAAACAGTAGGAGACCAGTGCAGCATTTTTACTTGTCCTTGCTCTCTGCTTCTCAACTCAGCAGATATCCAATGGATCAAATATCTAGATAGAAGATAAATTAGAAAATACTGGACTTGAACAACACTATAAACCAACTAGATCTAAGAGACATATAAAGAATATTCCACCCAACAATAGTAGATATGCATTCTTCTCATGGAACATTCTCCAACATTCTCTGTACATGAGGACCCAAATCAACTCTTAATAAATTTTAAAAGATTTAATCACACAAATAATTTCCCTGAAAACAATGGAATGAAGCTATAAGTCAATAACAGAAGGAAACCTGAAAATTTCACAAATATTAGGAAATTAAATAGTACCCTGCTAAATAACCAGTGGGTCAAAGAAGTTTCAAGGGAAATGTAATGTTTTGAGATAGAAGAAAATACCTTGAGACAGATGAAACTGAAAAAACAACATACAAACTTATGGGATGCAACAAACTAAATGCTCAGAAAGAAATTTACAGCTATAAATTCCTACATTAAAAAGAAGAAAGATCTCAAATCAGTAACCTAACTTTACATCTTAAATATCTTTAAGGAGAAGAGTAAACCAAACCCTAATTCAAAAGATGGAAGAAAATTCTATTTTCAAAAATAGAGCAGATATAAATTAAACAGAATAAGAAAAACAATAGAGAGGATCAACAAAAGTTAGTTCTTTAAAAAAGAACAAAATTGACAAACCTTCAGGTAGACTGAGAAAAAAAAGAGAGAGAGAGAGTAGTAGTAAATAACTAAAGCCAAAAATGAAAGTGGGGACATTACTACCAATCTTACAGAAATAAAAAGGATTATAGAGAATTTTATGAGCAACTGTACAGAAAAAGCAAACAAAAAACAACAAAAAAACCCCAAACAGATAACCTAGATGAAAAGGACAAATTCCTAGAAATACACTACCAAAGCAGACTCAAGAAGAAATAGAAAAAAATCTCAACAGATCTGTAACACATAAACAGGTTCAATCAGTAATGAAAAACTCTCCAAAAATTAAATAAAAAAGATCTAGTAATAGATGACCTCACTGATGAATTCTACCAACAACAATTTACAGGAAAAATTAACACCAAGCCTTCTCAAATTCTTTCAAAGAATAAAAGAGGAGGGAACAATTTTTAACTCATTTTATAAGGCAGCATTACCCTGACACCAAAATCAGACAATAAAAATAAAACTACAAACTAATCTCTTATAAATATAGATATAAAAATTCTCAACAAAATACTAGCTAATTGAATCCAGAAACATACTAAAAGCATCACATCCTGTGACCAAGTAGTATTTATTCCAGGAATGTAAAGGTAGTTCACCATACAAAAATGAATCGATGTGATATACCACATTACTAGAATGAGAGAGACTAAGGAGGGCACATGATGTAAAGGACACTGGTTATAATATAAGACTGATGAATCACTGACCTCTACCTCTGAAACTAATAATACATTATATGTTAATTAACTGAATTTAAATAAAAATTAAATAAATAAATAATTTGGAAAAAAACAAATTTTAGGGGCGCCTGGATAGCTCAGTGGGTTAAAAAAGAATTTTAAAATTACAATACCTTTTCCTGATTAAAAAAGAAATACTCAGAACAAATCAATAAAACTAGGAACTGGTTCTTTGAAAGAATTAATAAAATTGATAAACCCCTAGCCAGACTTATCAAAAAGAAAAGAGAAGGGACGCCTGGGTGGCTCAGTTGGTTAAGCGGCTGCCTTTGGCTCAGGTCATGATCCCAGCATCCTGGGATCGAGTCCTGCATCGGGCTCTTGCTTGGCAGGGAGCCTGCTTCTCCCTCTGCCTCTGCCTGCCTCTCTGCCTGGTTCACTCTCGCTTTCTCTCTGACAAATAAATAAAAATAATAAAAATTAAAAAAAGAAAAATGACCCCAATTAATAAAATCATGAATGAAAGAGGAGAGATCACAACAAACACCAAAGAAATACAAACATTTATAAGAACATATTATGAGCAACTATACGTCATCAAATTTAAAAATCTGGGGACGCCTGGGTGGCTCAGTTGGTTGAGCGGCTGCCTTCGGCTCAGGTCATGATCCCAGCGTCCTGGGATCGAGTCCCACATCAGGCTCCTTGCTTGGCAGGGAGCCTGCTTCTCCCTCTGCCTCTGCCTGCCTCTCTGTCTGCCTGTGCTCGCTCTCTCTCTCTAATAAATTAAAAAAAAATTTTTTTTTAATTTAAAAATCTGGAAGAAATGGATGCATTCCTAGAGACATATAAACTGCCACAACTGAACCAGGAAAAAACAGAAAACCTGAACAGACCCATAACCAGTAAGGAGATTGAAGCAGTCATCAAAAATCTCCCAACATACAAGAGCCTGGGGCCAGACAGCTTCCCAAGGAATTCTACCAAACATTTAAAGAAGAATTAATACCTATTCTCCTGAAACTGTTCTAAAAAACTGAAATGGAAGGAAAACTTCCAAACTCATTTTATGAGGCCAGCATTACCTTTATCCCAAAACCAGACAAAGACCCCACCAAAAAGGAGAATTACAAACCAATATCCTTGATGAACATGGATGCAAAAATTCTCACCAAAATACTAGCCAATAGGATCCAACAGTACATTAAAAGGATTATTCACCACGACCAAGTGGGATTTATTCCTGAGCTTCGAGGTTGGTTCAACATCCACAAATCAATCAATGTGATACATTAATAAAAGAAAGAACAAGAACCATATGATACTCTCAATAGATACTGAAAAAGCATTTGACAAAGTACAGCATCATTTTTGATCAAAATTCTTCAAAGTGTAGGGATTGAGGGTACATACCTCAATATCATCAAAGCTGTCTATGAAAAACCCACAGCAAATACCATTCTCAATGGGGAAAAACTGAGAGCTTTTTCCCTAAGGTGAGGAACATGGCATGGAGGTCCACTACCACCACTGCTATTAACATAGTACTAGAAGTCCTAGGCTCAGCAATCAGACAACAAAAAGAAAGAAAAGGCATCCGAATTGGCAAAGAAGAAGTCAAACTCTCACTCTTTGCAGATGATAGATACTTTATGTGAAAAACCCAAAAGACTCCACTCTACAACTGCTAGAACTCATACAGGAATTCAGTAAAGTGTCAGGATATAAAGTCAATGCACAGAAATCAGTTGCATTTCTATATATCAACAGCAAAACAGAAGAAAGAGAAATTAAGGAGTTGATCCCATTTACAATTGCACCCAAAACCATAAGATACAGGAATAAACCAAACCAAAGAGGCAAAGAATCTGTACTCAGAAAACCATAAAGTACTCATGAGAGAAATTGAGGAAGACACAAAGAAATGGAAAAATGTTCCATGCTCACGGATTGGAAGAACAAATATTGTGAAAATGTCTATGCTACCTAAAGCAATCTACACATTTAATGCAATCTCTCTCAAAATACCATCTTTTTTTTCAAAGAAATGGAACAAATAGTCCTAAAATTTATATGGAACCAGAAAAGACCCCAAATAGCCAGAGAAATGTTGAAAAAGAAAGCCAAAGTTGGTAGCATCACAATTCCAGACTTCAAGCTCTATTACAAAGCTGTCATCATCAAGACAGTATGGTACTGGCACAAAAACAGGCACATAGATCAATGGAACAGAACAGAGAGCCCAGAAATGGTCAACTAGTGGTCAACTCTATGGTCAACTAGTCTTCAACAAAGCAGGAAAGAATGTCCAATGGAAAAAAGATAGTCTCTTCAACAAATGGTGTTGGGAAAATTGGACAGCCACATGCAGAAGAATGAAATTGGACCATTTCCTTACACCACACACAAAAATTAAATTCAAAATGGATGAAAGACCTCAATGTGAGACAGGAATCCATCAAAAACATTGAGGAGCAACCTCTTCGACCTCAGCCACAGCAACTTCTTCCTAGAAACATCACCAAAGGCAAGGGAAACAAGGGCAAAAATGAACTACTGGGACTTCATCCAGATCAAAAGCTTTTGCACAGCAAAGGAAATAGTCAACAAAACCAAAAGGCAACTGACAGAATGGGAGATGATATTTGCAAATGACATATCAGATAAAGGGCTAGTATCCAAAATCTATAGAAACTTATCAAATTCAACACTCAAAGAACAAATAATCCAATCAAGAAATGGGCAGAGGACATGAACAGACAATTCTGCAAAGAAGACATCCAGATGGCCAACAGACACATGAAAAAGTGCTCCACATCACTCAACATCAGAGAAATACAAATCAAAACCACAATGAAATACCACCTCACACCAATCATAATGGTTAAAATTAACAAATCAGGAAACGATAGATGTTGGCAAGAATGCAGGGAAAGGGGAGCCCTCCTACACTGTTGGTGGGAATGCAAGCTGGTGCAGTCACTCTGGAAAGCAGCATGGAGGTTCCTGAAATTTGAAAATAGAGCTATCCTACAACCCAGCAATCACACTACTGGGTATTTACCCTAAAGATACAAATGCAGTGATCCGAAGGGGCACATGTACCCAAATGTTTATAGCAGCAATGTCCACCATAGCCAAACTATGGAAAGAATCTAGATGTCCATTAACAGATGAACGGATAAAGAAGATGTGGTGTATACATATACAATGGAATAGTATGCAGCCATCAAAAGAAATGAAATCTTGCCATTTGCAATGACGTGGATGGAACTAGAGGGTATTATGCTGAGTGAAATAAGTCAATCAGAGAAACATAATTATCATATGATCTCCCAGATATGAGGAATTTGAGAGGCATGGTGGGAGGTTTGGGGATGGGGAAGGAAAAAACGAAACAAGATGGGATCAGGAGGGAGACAAACCATAAGAGACCCTAATCTCACAAAACAAACTGAGGGTTGCTAGGGAAAGGAGGGCTATGGACAGGATGGTTGAGTTATGGACATTGGGGAGGATATGTGATATGGTGAATGCGAGATACGTGTAAGCCTGATAATTCACAGAGCTGTACCCTTGGGGCAAATAATACATTATATGTTAATAAAAATAATAAAAAGAAGAAATGCAATTCACTTCTAGGTATATCCCCCCGCAAAGAATTTAAAAACAAGTACTCACGTACGTGCACACTAATGTTTATAGATGTAGTATTCACAATAGCCAAAAGTTGAAAAGAACACAAATGTCCATCAACAGAAGAATGGATAAAGAACATGTGTTATATACATTATAGTGGAATATTATTCAACCATAAAAAGGAATAAATTATTAAAACATGTTATAATGTAGATGAACCTCAAAAAACACATGCTAAGTAATTCAAAATCCAATCACCAAATACCATATATTGTACGATTCCATTTATTTCAAATATCTAGAAGAGGTAAATCTATAAAACAGAAAGCAGATTTGTGGTTTCAAAGAATTGTGGGGAGAAGATGATGGGGAAGGACTGCTTAATGGGTATGAGGTTTTCTTTGGGGGTGATGAAATGTTTGACTTGACAAAAGTAGTTGCACAACATTGTGAATGTACTAGATGCTACTGAATTGCATATTTTGAAATGATTAATTTTATTTTACATGAACTTCAGCTAAAAAAAAAAACCCCAACATTACTTCATTTGAAGTATATTCAACTATTAGATCTCTCTCTCCTCTAATAATGTTAAAATAGCAACTAAGCGTCATATGTTTAAAAAAATATATAAATACTTAATGGGAGGGGCGTCTGGGTGGCTCAGTGAGTTAAAGCCTCTGCCTTCTGCTCGGGTCACGATCCCAGGGTTCTGGGATGGAGCTTCTCATCAGGTTCTCCTCTCAGCGGGGAGCCTGCTTCCTCCTCTCTCTCTCTCTCTGCCTGCCTCTCCACCTACTTGAGATCTCTGCCTGTCAAATAAAAAAAAAATGGGAACTGTATTAGTCTGCTAGGACTTCCATAAGAAAATACCCAGACTGGATAATTTAGAACAATAAAAATTTATCTTCTCTCAGTTTATCTCTCACAAACTAGAAGTTCAAGATCAAGATGTCAGCACATTTGATTTCTCCTGAAGCCTTTCTCCTTGGCTTATAGACGGCAGTCTTCTACCTGTGTCCTCAAATGGCCTTTTCTCTGTGTGAGCACCTCTCTTCTTTCTTTTCCTCTTCTTATAAGGTCAACAGTCAGATTAAATTAGGGCCCCACCTCTATGTCTACCCCTAGGCATACGGTTAATCACCTCTTTAAAGGTCCTACCCCCAGAAGCCTTTGCAGGGGTTAGGGCTTCAACATATGAGTTTGGGGGGGAACACAATTCAGTCCCCAACAGAGATCAGTGAAATAACATTAGCAAGTCAGACTCACACACACCCTCTGCCTAGAAGGTTTTCCTTAAATTAATATGTAAATTTAAACAGTTCCAACAAGTTTTTTGTTAATGTCATCGTTGGAGCTGAACAAAATTAAGCCAAAGTTACTTGGAAGAGCAAATATATGAAGTAGTCACAAATTTGCAGAAAACAAATGAAAGGGAATTTGCTCTATGAGATATTAATGTATAGTACAGTAATGTATACTACAACAATAAAAACAGTCTGAGATAAACATCAGAACAGGTCATTTCTTTCTTGATAAAACAGGAGTGAAATGCCCAGAAATGTACTAGAGAGTGTTATATGGAAAAGCTAGTATTTAAAATCAATGGAGAAATAATTTGTTTTTAAAAAAAAAGGCACTGGAATATCTAGATAACATTTTGCAAATAACATTAGGTTAGATTTCTATCACAAACCATCTACCAAAATAAAATAGAGAAAGCTTTAAGTATTTAAAAAATACACATACCTACAAATACATACATATGAGCATGCTACATAAAGAAGTCCTATAAATCAATTAAGACAAACAATCCAACATAAAAATGGCCAAAAGATGTGAATAGGTGCTTCTTAAAAAAGGATACCCAAATGGCCAACAAGTATCTGTAAAAGGGCTCAACATCATTAGT
The DNA here is from genome assembly GCA_003697995.1 of Taxidea taxus jeffersonii. Lineage (NCBI taxonomy): Eukaryota > Metazoa > Chordata > Mammalia > Carnivora > Mustelidae > Taxidea > Taxidea taxus. Next base: position 106,873 of record ML098513.1, on the reverse strand, counting down.
CATAAGGGAAATACAAATGAAAACTTCAATGAGAACGAACAAACCCGGAACATCCAACAATAAAAGACAAACATGCAAAGTAACTTGAACTCCTTTATGTATTGCTAGTGAGAGTGTAAATTGCTTCTACCATTTTGGGAAACTCTCTGGCAGTATTTACTAACGCCAAATAGAATCTATCCTATAACCCAGGAACCCTATACTCTGGTATATTATAGAGAGATAAGCACTCATATCCACCAACAGACATATACAAAAAAATACTTCATAGTTCCAAGCTGTAAACAATCTAAAGTCAATCAACTTCAGAACTGATCAATAGCTTGTGGTATAATCATACAACGGAATACTGCTCAGCAATCATAAATAATATTTACTACTACATGTAAGAATATGGTTGAGTGTCCCAGACATAATGATGAATAAGAGGCCAGAACAAGAGTCATATTGTCGGATGTTCAAAAGCCAGAAAAACTAAGCAATGGAAGCAAAGATCAGAGCAGTACTTAACTCTGAGAAGGGAATTCACTGGGTGGGGACACAGAGAAACATGCTAGAGTACTGGAAATGGTCTATCTCTTGACCTGGGTGCTGTATGTGTAGATGGATACATAAAAATTCATCAACCTTCACTTTTTAGTTTTGAGCACTTAACTCTATGTAAGAAAAAAGGAAATACACACATACTGAAAAGTACTAAAAGAAAATATAGATGGGTAACATTTATGTACTCTTAAGAGATGGGGAAGGTCTTTGTAAACATGACCCCAAGATAAAAACTAGAAAGAGAAAGATGAATTTAACTTCATAAAAATAAAAAAGTGAAACTTCTACATGGCAAATAAGCTAGGAAACATTTTTGCAATTATATAACAAAGAATAAAAAATTTAATATATAGGAATAATTAAAAATTTTTAATATATTGGAAACCCTCACAAATCAATAAGACAAGGGTGTGGTAAGGACATTTACCAAATACAAAAATAAATAGCCATTAAACATATAAAAAGAATACAAATTAAAACAAGATACTATCCTTCACTTATCAGACAGGCAAAAATAAAAATATATTCAGAATAGTGTTGGCATAGGGAAATAGCTCTCTCATATATTACTTGTGGAGCCACAGAATGGCAACCTTTCTGAAGGTCATTTTAAAATATAGTACTTTTCCAAAGACCAGAATGTGCACATTTCCTTAGCCAAACAATTCCACAAGTAAAAATTCATCTTAAGGGAAAAAACCCAACATGACAAGCTTGCAAAATTTCTGTACAACGATGATCAGTGCAGCACTGTTAAAAGCAACAAAGTAAATTCATATAATAGATCATGTATAAATTCTAAAATAGCCACTCTTTATGAAGCACATATGAACTAATTACGTGTATTATCTCATTTGGTTGTCACAAGAACTCTGAGAGCTATTATACTATTCCCATTTTCATCTGAAGATGAGAAAATTGAGGTTCAGAGAAATAATGAGATTTGCCCAAGCTCAACAATCTAGTGAGTGACAGATACAGAATTAGAACAAACTTGGTCTGACTCCAAAAGCCAGTGTTCTTTAATTTAGATTATATCTATTGACAAGGAAGAACATTTATACCACAGTGCTAAATGAAAATGCAGTTTATAGAACAATTGCACGGTTTGATTCTATTTTGTAAAATATTTGCATAACTATAGCTATTAGACATACAGGCATGAGTGGGGAAATTCTAGAAAGATATATGTCAAAATGTTAATAAATGTTCTTCTTTGGGTGTTTGGGGAATTTTTTTTCTGTTTGTTTTTCTTTTCTACAGTGATTAAATTCAATTTATAAATAGAAAAACAAGTCTATAAAACCAATGCCTCTTTGAAATTGTAAACCATAGCCTATTGCTTATTTTACCACAAATGTGAAGCCTATTTCCTCCACACATTTTTAAATAAATAAGGATCCTTCACACACTTATACTCAACAAACACATCTTGAGCACCTACTACGTCCTGGGAACTATTACATAAATAATTTTACTTCGGTGTGCCTAGATTCTCCTATTTGCTTCTAAGTGTGGCATCAAGGGTACCCACCCTCCCTTTCATATCTTGATCACAACTATCTACATTTGGATTTTAAGTGTTAACTCTAATTACTGAATGGAATTAAACCCATATTAAAGGCATATCTGGTATGATACTACCAGTGGTTGGCCTGTCTCAGTGATTTCAGGCTTTGAAGAATCAAACAAATGTCTTATCAGACACCACCTCTGTACTGCCCCACTCCCGAAAGTAGGGGGCATGCTGGCCTGAAGTGGATTCTTAAAGTTTATTTCCAAACTTTATGCGGAGGGCCACATCTCACAACCCAGACCACAGTGGCCACCACCATCAGGTGCAAATTCCCCACTTGTTATACAGTCCTTCTCCTATCTTCCTCCCACTTTTCTTACTCCCTTTCTTTCCGGAACCCTGGGTCCTAACCCTAACCCTCCCTTCTGCTATAAGCCCATCAAATGGGGTAATTTTAGAGCCCATTCTCACTGGATCCCCTCTCTTAGACCTCCATGTATGCCTGATTCAGAAAACAAACTAGCAAACAAAACAAAACAAAACATCCCCCCTCCACACACACACACCGTGGGACTTCCACAGCCCCAAGTTTTCACAGCCAAGACAGCTCTTTGCAAAGGGGAGGAAAACAGCTGCTCACTCGTCCCTGGATCCCGCAGCAGTGAACGCCCAGGGGTCCGTGGTGGTGAGGGTGAGGTAGAGAGCAGATCTCTTCTCTCTACACTCTTACTGCGAGGAAGGATCCATCCGGCTTTCCTAACATGAGTGTTAGGGGGACTAAACTCTTCCTGCTACCGCTGAAAGCAGCACGGGCACTGTCTGTACACGCAGGACTTTTCAAATGGTTTCTTAAAAATAAAAGAGAAAAAAAAAAAAAAACCACAAGGATTTGGCCACATCGCTACAATACCGGGTAGAGTCTAAAGCAGAGGCGCAGTCCGCAGGAGCATTCCCTGGCTCCGCGCCCAGCACAAAGCCCGCACTCCCGCCCGACCGTGAGGAGGCGGGAGTCGGCGGCGCGGAGCCTGGATCTGATTGGATGGCAGCAGCGAGCGCCGAGCGTGTGTGCTGCCCCCCGGTGGTCGGCCGCAGCCTCCTCGGCTAACACTTCGGTGGGGATCCGAGTCTAGGTACCTGAGCGTTCTCTGTTCACACACCCGCTGTGAGCTTCCACAAGAAAAGGCGGCGGGTACAGCTCTGGGGCGTCGATTCACAGAGGCGGGAGCCTAGTGGCTGGGCGGCGGCGACCGCCACGTGAGGTCATCACCTCTTCTCACGACAAGGGCGCCCGCCCTGCGCTCGCGTCCACACACAGCGTCAGCGGACTGGGCACTCCCGGCGGCACACAGAGCCCGAGGCAACTCTAACCCGGGCAGGGTGGCGCCCGAGCACCCAGAAGAGCGGGCGTACAGAGGCCCGAACAAAGCGTGTGGGCGGCAACGTCGCCCACCCTGTGAAGGTCACCTAGGAGACCAGGTCGGCCCCACCCACGGCGTCTGGCAACCTAGACCAGCCAGGGCAGAAAATGGAAGAGCCTCCCGAAGAGGCTCCCGCAGAATCCTTGGCACCTGAAAGCACAGCCAAGTCCCCAGATGACAGCCACACAGATGGCCAGGAAGACAACTGGCAGAACCAGGATGAAGAAGAGGTAGAGGACCAGACTGATCCCGGAATGGCTGAGCAGGCTGCCCAAAGAATGTCCGGACAGACTGACCACAAAGAGTCTGAACCCCCCGGGCGGCAAGCATCTGATCAAGCGGATCTCAGGGCATCCGACCACGCTAATGTTGCTCAGCGTAGTGCATCTGATCAGGACGACCGAAGAGTGTATGAACAGACAGACAGGAGGACATCTAGACAAACCAATCATGTACAGGTAGAAGAGACTGACAGCCAGATGTTTCTTCCACGTGAACAAAGAACTTCTGAGCAGACTGAACGCAGGAGGTCCCGCCTGGCTGAAGGCAGACACTACGGGCAGATGGACCGCAGAATGTCCAGCCAGACTGAGCCAAGAGCTTATGAGGAGAGTAACCATAGATTGTCTGTCTCATCAGAACAACGAGCCTATGAGCAGATTGGCCACAGAATGCCCAGCCAGTCTGACAACAGAACTTTAGAAGAGATCGACAGCAGGTTGTCTGGCCTGGTTGAACGAAGAACTTCTGAAAAGATTGGCCATAGACCATCTAACCAAGCTGACCTTGTACCATCTCTAAAGACGCACCAAGATGTGTATGAGGAAGCTGCTGACCAAGCTGACAGCAGTGCCCATCACCTTCCCGTTGACAATGCTGACTACAGCGAGGAGATGGAACACTTAATGGCTGAAGAGAATTACTACAAGGAATACCTAGCTAACTATGGAACATCTGGCCAATACGACGACAGAATATTTGCCCAATTTGGTGACATTAAGGGGTACAAAGAAGCTGAGCCCAGAATAGAACCCTGTGAATTTGAGACCAGAGAAACCACCGGTGACAATTCCCCAGTTTCAGCTGAGACTGACACTGAAAGTGAGACCTATCAGCCAGCCTTTGGCTCATTTGGTGCCAGATTCACCGGTGATTTGCAAGCAAGAGACCAAGTCTATTCCCAAAGATTCCCCTATATCTCACCCAAGTTGGACTATATCATCAGTCAAGAAAAAATTGAAGCTGTAGAAACCAAGCCTGTAGGTTAAAGGGGCATTTGATAACCACCTGGGGGATTGGAGGCCAAGGCAAGGGCCTGTTGTGGTGGTATGGGGGCAGGGAGAGGGTACAAGTTGAATCAAAGATGAGAAATAAACCTGCCTGTTGCAGTTGATTCAGGAAGGGCAGGAGATCCCGGAAAGGCAGGAAATAGGGTGGGAAATAGATTTGTTGCTCTGTCTGCTACAGGAAGGGCATTCAGGAAGGATCATGAACCAGGATTCAGGAGACCTGGGTTTCAAGACCTAGTTCTGCTGCCTGCTCTGGGGCACTAAGTCATTTCCCCTCTCTGGGATTCCTCCAAAGGAAAGGCTTTTGGAATCAGTTGGAGATCCCTATGAAGGGAAAAGTATTTGAAGTATATTGGAGATGTGTAAGGTATGTCCCGGGACTTGAGGTGCATTATGTTGCCAGGGAGACCAGTCAGGTTTGTCATCAGAATATGTCTTTTCTCCAGCTCCTGGTGTTCAGGTCCCTCCAACACCAGATTCCACTGATAATAACAACAATAACAACAAAACTTCCTGGGTCTTTTCAGTTTATTAAAGACTCTCTGGTGGGGGGATATTTCTATTTCAGGATGATATTCCAGAACACCAAGAAGGAAGGAAATCTTTTGGATATAATCAAACTTATAGGAGGCAGTTCCCTCCTATTGTATATGAAGATCCTTATCAAGTTTCACTACGATATATGGAGAAGCACCACATTCTGCAAATATTCCAGGTAAACCTCTCAACTCCATTCTTTAAGAGTGAGTTTTACAGTGATTACAATGTAAAAGACAAACTTGGACCTGGCTTGTAGAGGTACAAGAATGAGTCTTTGTTATAAAAAGGATATAAACCCATTGAGAAGTAAGTAAGTGCACTGAAATGTGTTAACCAAAAGTAATAAATGAGAAACACCAAAGAATGGGGATACCTGGGGGCTCAGTCAGTGGAGGGTGTACCTTAGGCTCAAGTCATGATTTCCGGGTCCTGGGATCAAGCCCCACATCAGGCTCCTTGCTCAGCGGGGGATCTGCTTCTCCCTCTCCCTCTGCTCCTCCCCCACCTCATGCTCTCTCTCTTTCAAATAAATAAATAAAATTGGGGAAAAAAAGACAAAAAACAAAGAATGCTACTTACTGTGGTATGAAGCCCTTCAGAAAGATTAGAGGTCAGGCAGGTTAGTTGATAGGGAAAAAGTTGGCTAAGGCTTAAAGCTTGAGTCAGACTGGGAAGGAAAGACAAAATATTGGCAATTGAAAAGGAGAGAAGGGGCGCCTGGGTGGCTCAGTGGGTTAAAGCCTCTGCTTTCGGCTCGGGTTGTGATCCCAGGGTCCTGGGATCGAGCCCCACATTGGGCTCTCTGCTCAGCAGGGAGCCTGCTTCCCTTCTCTTTATGTCTGCCTCTCTGCCTACTTGTGATCTCTATCTGTCAAATACATAAATGAAATCTTAAAAAAAAAAAAAAGAGAAAAAACCTTTTTCAGGTATGAGTATAATACTCTCACAAGATGACCAATCTGTGACCACCTAAAAACTGCATTCCTTAGGGAGAAAAAGAAGTAATTCAAAGTTGCTTCTAATTCTTGAAGGTACAAATTTCATTGACCTCAGGATTTGGGGCTGGAGCCTCCTTGAAAGCATGACATTTTCTTGGTCAGTAGAGAATTAGAAGGGATTATCACATTTATATAATTTTTTTGTTATTTTGTGGGTTGTTTGGGGTTTTTTTTGCCCAAATATTTATTTTTATGTTAATATTATTACCCAGCAAGACACAAGTATGTATATTATAATGTGTACATGTAGTAACGTTGTGGTTAGAAAGGTGTAAAATAAAAATGGCCTACCTCAAATGAAAATGTGCAAACTGGGAGAAAGAAAAAAAAAAACACATTTAAACTGGGAAAGTTTAAGTTTAAAGAAGTAGGGTATAGAGGCAAGAGCGCAAATTATGCAATCTGTTAGCCAAAGCCCCGACCTAACTTTGCCAATTCTCATCTTTGTGATTTGGAGAAAATTAATTAACTTCAGTGAATCTTAGTTTCCTCATATAAAACAGAGTGATTTCACTCCATCAACCCTGCTCTATGCCTTTTCTTTCTTAAAATATCCTTTTGTGGGAGAGTGCTAATGGCTGGGTTTTCTGGCTTTAATCAGAGAGCTACTAATTATTAATGAAGAAAGTAGAAATCAAATCATTTTATAAATAATTTCCTTCATCTGTCAAGGAAAAACAATACTTGAGAATACAACATTATTATATGAAAAATTAGTTTTCAAGTATGTACTCAATAGAAACATATAGAAATATGTAATTGGCATGGGTGCATTAAACGGATATTAAATATTTTATACCTGAAACTTGCCCCACTGTTATTCCCTGCAAACGAGACTTCTGCTTACTTTATTATAATTTTTTGTTATTAAACAACAACAAAGTATGGAAGTGAATTTTGGAGTTTTATATATGCTATCTCATGTATTATTATAAACATTAAACGTCTTTTTCACCTTTTAAAATCAAATACCTCACAAGGAAGTTTCTATGTTAAGACATATCATGTTTTTAACTTACTCAAAAGACTTTTCTTTTGAATAAAGATAAAATGATTAATTCACTAACTTCTCAGGCTAGCAAAATCACAATTCTCAAAACAAAAACTTTGTCCAAAACTTACTCTCTACTTGTTTGCTCTTGGAAGCTAGAAAAATATCCATTGCTATTTATTATGAAATTTTTATTCTTCTAAATTTTACTTTAATTTGCCTTGTTTTATCAGTAGTCAGAAAGTAATTTGTCACTTTGTAGAGATACATTTCTTTAAAAGACTATGGTGTTAGGTTAGTGCAAAACGTAGCTTCAGCTAGAACCATAATGTGATGCCTCATGCTCTCTCTCAGCAGATCACTGAGAACTTAGTCTATGAAAAGCCAGAGGACCCCCTCAGTTTTATGTTGTGCCAGGTATGGAATAGGAGAAAGAGAACAAGCTTTTAATTCTGTTTGTTGTAAAATGCAGCACACATACATGCACCCAAAACAAAATATGTCCAACTCCATGGGTTATTATGAAGTGAGCACTTATAAAATGTTGAACGCTAATGTCTTTTTAGCATTAGCCATATTCATGGGTAAATAGTAACACCTGCAGCATCCATCTGCTTTTTCCTGATGACTAAGACAGCTGCATACCTTTTAACTTGTTTATTGGCCATTTGGAAATACTCTTTTTTCTATTGCTTGTCTTTTTCTTATGCACTTGTCAGAGTTTTATATGATTTCTAAAAGGGTATGAGCCCTTTGTTGAGTTTCTTGCAGGTTTCTTTTCCTGCTCTCTGCCTTCCCTTTTTATCTCTTGAAGGTATCTTTTTTTTTAATTTTTTTATTTTTATATAAACATATAATGTAACCCCACCACCCTCTCCCAACACCCTTCCCCCCACCCCCCTTAGTTTGTTTTATGACATTAAGAGTCTCTTTTGGTTTGTCTCCCTCCCGATCCCATCTTGTTTCATTTATTCTTTTCCTACCCCCTTAACCCCCACCCCCGTTGCATCTCCACTTCCTCATATCAGGGAGATCATATGATAGCTGTCTTTCTCCGATTGACTTATTTCGCTAAGCATAATACCCTCTAGTTCCATCCATATCATCGCAAATGGCAAGATTTCATTTCTTTTGATGGCTGCATAGTATTCCATTATATATATATATATATATATATATCACACATCTTCTTTATCTTTTGATGAGCAGAAATTCTTAAGTTTGATACAGGTACATTTAACAATCTTTTAAATTCGTGGTTAGTACCTCTGGTTGTCCTCTTTTGGAAGTCTTCTTAGTCCAAACCCCTGACATAGACCCTTATATTATCTCATAGAGGGTTGTAGTTTTTGGTGTTTTTTTTTTTGGCAGGGAGTTAAATTTACTTATTTTGCCTTTGACATTGGTATCCAGTCACTTTGGAATTGATTTTGTGTAGGGTGTGAGGTGGGATCAAGTTACATTTTCTTTTCTAAGCAGACATCCAATTAACCAAGCACCTTTAGTAAAAGGACCATACCTCCCATAACTGCTTTTTAGTTGATTTTGATGGTATATTTGCTTATCCTTGCTCCATACAAGACTGTCTTAGTTAGTATACCTTAAAATAAGTCTTAAAATTAATCGGAGCAAGTCATCATATCTTACTTTTCTTTAAAAATATCTTATTTATTCTTAGGCCTGTGCATTCCCATACCAATATTTGGAGTTATTTATCAAGTCACAAACACATACACACACAATTAGAAACACACACTGATGAGATTTTTACTAGGACTACGCTGAATCTGTAGATCAATTTGGGAAGAAGGGATGGCTTGAAACAATGAGTATTTCTAATCCTTTATCCTCTGCATTTACTTAGGTCTTTAATTTCTCTCAGTACAGTTATTATTTGCACGAAGATTTTACATATTTTGATAGACTTATTCATAGGTATTTTACAATTTTGATGCCTTTGTAAATAGAAATTTTTGAAATTTCAGGTTCTATATGCTGGCAAATAGAAATACAGCAATTTTTGGGAGACAAACCAAAAGAGACTCTTAATGTCAAAACAAACTGAGGGGGGCAGGGGGGAAGAGTGTCGGGAGAGGATGGTGGGGTTACATTATATGTTTATAAAAAAATAAAAAATTAAAAAAAATAAAAACCTTAAAAAAAAGAAATACAGCAATATTGTTGCTGATATTATATCCAGCAACCTTACTGAATTCAACTTATTAATTCTAAACATGTATTTGTAGATAGTGTGGGTATTTCTACATATATAATCATATTATTTGCAAATAGTGACAGTTTTATTTGATCTCTCTGATCCTTATCCTTTTTTTCCCACTTGTCTTATTGCATTTATTATGTATCTTCTCTTTGCCTCTTCAGGTCCACCTTTTTCTCTTTTCTACCCTACAAAGTAGCTAATCCATATGGACTAGATCAACAGGCTTTCATTCCTTCTGATTTCCAGATGGGTTAAAACAATGGGAAACTCTGGAGGAAGATTGGGAGGAGGAAAGAGAGTGAGATCAGGTTTATTTCCCTGGTCTTTTCCCTTATGATCTATCTTGAGTTGTCTGGAGGTCGCTGCTCCTCTCAAGACCTCTTTTTACATGACTCTTTGCTCCTGAATTCCAGTAATGTCCTCTCCTCTTGACCTTCAAGGTTGAGAGGTTATCTCCACTTTTACTGGCTTTGGATTATTGTGTTATCTTCTGTGACTTCCCTATGCCTAATTCTTTTGAATGAACCCCTTCTGAATGAACCTTCATTCAATTCTTCTATTTTGAATGTGCCGTCTATTTTCTGTTGGGACACTGACTGATACACTACACTAGTTAGGGATCTCCAGTAGAATTAATATTGAATAGAAGTAGCTACAGTGGGGGCGCCTGGGTGGCTCAGTGGTTTAAAGCCTCTGCCTTCGGCTCAGGACATGATCCCAGGGTCCTGGGATCAAGCCCCACATGGGGCTCTCTGCTTAGCAGGGAGCCTGCTTCCTCCTCTCTCTCTCTCTGCCTGCCTCTCTGCCTACTTGTGATCTCTGTCAAGTAAATAAATAAAATCTTAAAAAAAAAAAAAAGAAGAAGTAGCTACAGTGGTTCACTTTGCTTGCTCTTGATCTTTAAAAAAAAAAAAAAGTTTTTCCTATTTAACCGTTAAGTATGATGTTTAGGCTGTTCTATAGATACCATTAACCATTTTAAGGAAATTGTTGTCTTAATCTGTTTTCTGAGAGTTCTTCATCATGAATCATTAACTTTATCAAATAATTTTTCTGTATCTATTGAGATAATTGCATGATTTTTTTCTCCCTTATTCTGGTAATGTAGTAAAATATGTTTATTTTCATTTTCAAAACTTTTCAAGCATACATACAGGAAATTACACAAGTCAACTTGACTTGTTGCAACTTGACAAATTACCACTAATGTAATAGACCCATGAAACTACCGACCAAATCAAGAGATAGAATGTTACCGGCTCCTCAAATCCCATATGGTGCCTGTTTCTAATCACTACCTTTTCTCTTCCACAAAATAACCACTATTTTGACTTCTAGATTAGTTTGGCTTTTTAAGATTTTTATATAAATGAAATCAAATATTATGTACTATTTGAGGGCTGGCTTCTTTTGATCAACTGTATGTTTATGAGATTCATTCATCTTATTCATATTCATTCCTTTTCATTTCTGTATCCTCTATTCTGAGTTAGACTTTGGGTTGTTCTGAATAATGCTCAGTGAACATTTGTGTACTTACCTCTTGGTGCATATGTACATGCATTTCTATTGGGTTCATACCTAGAAAGAGAATTGCTAAGTTGTAGGGTATTGACCTAAGTTCAGCTTTAAAAGATGGCTGCCCAAAAGTTTTCCAAAGTACGTTGATCAGTTTATACTCTCACTTAAAGTAGCATTGTTCTGCTTTTCTTCATGTTTCTTATGTGGTGCTTTGAACTTCTAGGAACTGTGGGCTCATGGTCTTCATCATATTTGGAAAATTGTCAGCCACTATTTCTTCAAACATTTTTCTGTCTCAGCTTCCTCCTCTTGGAACTCAGTTACACATATAATGGGCCCTTTGAAGTTGTCTCAAGCTCACTTGATTCTCTTTATTAAATTTCTTCCCTCTCTCTATATCATTTTGGATACTTTCTATCACTATGTCTTCAAGTTTACTAATCTTGTCTTCTGCAATGTCTAAATTCCCATTAATAATAAAGTATGTTTCTCACTGCATACATTATAATTCTGTAGTTTCATCCCTAGGAGTTTAGTTTGTATCTTTTCTAGAGTGATGATTTCTCTACTTCACTTTTTGCACATAGAGAATACAGTTATAATAACGGTTTTAATTTTCCTGCTTCTTTACATGCCTGGTAATTTTTTTTTTACTGAGCTATAATTGACATATAACATTGCATTAATTGTAGGTATTTTTGATTTGTGTAAGATGTTATGAATTCTGCCTTGGTGGGTGGTGGAATTTTTTGTATTCATAAATATTCTTGGACTTTATTTTGGGACCCCACTAATTTACTTGGAAACAGCTTGATCTTTTCAGATTTTGCTTTTAAGATTTTTTAGAGGAGGGGTGCCTGGGTGGCTCAGTGGGTTAAAGCCTCTGCATTCTGCTCAGGTCATGATCCCAGGGTCCTGGGATCGAGCCCCACATCGGGCTCTCTGCTCAGGGGGAAGCCTGCTTCATCCTCTCTCTCTCTGCCTGCCTCTCTGCCTACTTGTGATCTCTGTCAAATAAATAAATAAAATCTTTTTAAAAATTTTAAAAAAGAATTTTTAGAGGAGCAGAAGAGTTTTCAGTCTAGGGCTAATTATTCCCCACAACTGAGGCAAGACCCTTTTGAGTATTCTACTCAATGCCCCATGAATCACAATATTTTCCAGTTTGACTGGTGGTAATAGGCACTATTCCTGTAAATCAATTTCCCAAGGCCTCTGCTAGTTTTCTCACACACATACACTGATTGATATTCAGAGGATAACTTGAAGGGGACTATCTTCAGCTTTCCAGAGTGCTTTCTGTGCCATTCTCTCATCTCTGGCACTCTGCCCTATGTACTATAACTGTCTTGGTTTCCCCAGGATCTCAGTTTTGTCCTCTCAACTCAAGGATCTACTGAGTTCCTCTTGGGTTCTTTTTCCCTACACTAATACCAGGACATCTTCTGAAAACAGCAAGGTACATGCACATTTGTGATTATTATGCCTTTCTAATTAATTGACTCTTTTATCATTATGAAATGTCCAGCTTTCTCCTTGGTAATATTCTTTGCCTTGAAGTCTATTTTCTCTGATATTAATATAGCCAGTCCAGCCTTCATATCTTATAGTTCACTTGGTATATTTTTTCATCCATTTATTTTCAACCTGTCTATGCTTTATATTTAAATTGTGTCTCTTGTAGGTACTACATAGTTGGGTCTTTATTATCCTTTCTGATATTCTCTGCTTTTTAATTGAGCCATTTAGAACAAGGGTAGGCAAACTATGAACTACCTAGTTTTAAATGGCCTGCAAGGTTAGAAAGAATTTGCCATTTAAAGTGGTTGAGGAGGAAAGAGGAGGAGGAGAAGAAGGAAGAGAAGAGAGAGGAAGGAGGAGAAGAAGGAAAAGAGAGGAAGAAGGAGAAGAGAAATAAGTTCAAGAAAGGAAAGGGGGAGGGGAATTCCATAGCATCAACAAATAGTTTGTGTTCTGCAATGCCTAAAATATGTAGTATCCAGCTCTTTTCAGAAGAAATTTGCTAATCCCTGCTTTAGACCATTAGCATTTAACCTAATTATCAATATGGTTGAATTTAGAGCTCTCATTTTATTATTTTTCTTTTTGTCTTTTTCATTCTTCTCTTCTCTGTCATCACTTTCTCTTAGATTATTTGAATACTTTCAATATCCTACTTTAATTTGTATATTGGTTTTTAGCTATACCTCTCATTATTTTTTAGTGATTGCTCTAGGGATTGCAATATGTATTGCTAACCTTCCACAGTATACAATTAATACTTGTATTGCTGCACATGAAAAGGAAACCTTATTATCATACAGAGTCCTTTAGTCCCATCTATTCTTTTATGTTAAACTTGTCATATTGATCACTTTCTATATAAGTGAAAACTCCCATAAGACAATAATTTTGGCTTTAAATAATCATATGTATTTTAAGGAACTTAAGAGAAAACAAAAGTCATCTTTTACATTCATCTACATAGCTTCTGTTTCTAATGTTCTTTCTTCCTTTGTGAATTTTTGTATCTCTCTCTGAAGTTATATCCTTACAACCTGAAAAACTTCCTACAGCATTTTTTTTAAAGATTTTATTTATTTATCTGACAGACAGAGATCACAAGTAGGCAGAGAGGCAGGAAGAGAGAGAGGAGGAAGCAGGCTGCCCGCTGAGCAGAGAGCCCGATTTAGGGCTCAATCCCAGGACCCTGGGATCATGACCTGAGCGGAAGGCAGAGGCTTTAACCCACTGAGCCACCCAGGCGCCCTCTTCCAGCATTTTTTGTACTGCAGCACTGATGGCAAAGACGACTCTTAGTTTTCTTTTATCTGAAAATCTCTGACACATTCCTTCTTGTAGAACATTTTTGCTGGCTATAGAATTCTGATTTGACTTGTCCAGCTCTTCAAAAAGTGGTTTTAATCATTCCTGGCCTTCAGAGTTTCAGATGAGAAATCCATGGTCATCCAAATTGTTGTTCCCCTCTACATAATGGGCCATTTTTTTCTGACTGCTTTCATAATATTCTAATTTTCCTTAGTTTCCAGAGGTTTTACCATGGTGTTCATTGGAATTTATGATTTGGGGAGTTAGCTGAGCCACTTAAATCTTATAAATTTAGGTCTTTCACCAAATTTTGGAAGTTGTCTGCCAGTTTCTTCAGATATTTTTCTGCCCCATTCTTTCTCTCTCCCTCTTTTCTTTTTGATACTCAAATTAACCTTATATTAGACCCTGATATTGATATTATCCCACAGATGCCCTAAAGTTCTCTTCATTTATTTCAAGTTTTCTTGCTCTCCAGGTCAAATAACTCCTTGGCTCTATTTTCGAGTTCACTGACTCTTTCTTCTGTCATCTATAGTCTCTATTAAGCCCATCCAGTGATTTTTTTTTTTTTTAATTTTCAGTTCTAAAATTTCTGTTTGGTCCTTTTCTTTATTTTCTACTTATCTTCTGGGATAGTTTATATTTTCTTTGATTTCCAGTATATTTTCCTTGACTTCATTGAACATAGTTATAATAACTGCTTTAAAATGCTTATCTGGGGATGCCTGGGTGGCTTAGTTGGTTAAGCGGCTGCCTTCAGCTCAGGTCATGATCCCAGCGTCCTGGGATGGAGTCCCACATCGGGCTCCTTGCTCGGCAGGGAGCCTGCTTCTCCCTCTGCCTCTGCCTGCCACTCTGTCTGCCTGTGCTTGCTCTCACTCTCACTCTCTCTCTCTCTGACAAATAAATAAATAAAATCTTTTAAAAAATAAAATAAAATAAAATAAAATGCTTATCTGATCATCTCAGATTGGACCATCTTGCACTTGGCATCTGTTGATTGTCTTTTCCATTTGTTTTTAACATTTTATTGTGGTAAGAACGTTTAACATGAGATCTACCTTCTTAACAAATTATTAAATGTACCTTACATTATTATTGACTATAGGTACAATGTTGTATAATAGATCTCTATAGCTTATTCATCTTGCTTAACTGAGACTTTCTGCCCATTAATTAGTATTTCTCCATTTCCCCCTCTCCCTAACCATTGGCAACCATCATTCCATTCCTTGATTCTATGAATTTGCACTTTATACCTCATGTAAGAGGATACAGTATTTGTCTTTCTGTGACTGGGTTATTTTACTTCTCATAATGTCTTTATCCATCCATATTGTCACATATTGCAAAACTTTGTTCTTTTTGAGACCGAATAGTATTTCATTATGTGTACATACTACATGGTCTTTATCCATTTATCTGTTGATTGACATTTAGATTATTTCCACATCATGGCTACTATGAATAATGCTGCAATGAACATATCTCTTCAAGATCATGATTTCAATTCTTTTGGATAAATAGAGCAATCCCAGAAATTGGATGGCTGGATCATATGAAGTTCTGTTTTTTTAATTTTTTTGAGGATTCTCCATACTGTTTTCCATAGTGGCTACACTATGTTCACCTTCCCACCAGTAGTGGGCAAAGGTTCCAACTTCTCCACATCCTTGCCTACAAATTAATGTCTTTGTTGTTTTGGTAATAGTTACCCCAACTGGTGTGAGATGATGTCTTTTGGTGGTTTTGATTTGCATTTCCCTCATGATTAGTGACATTGAACATTTTTTCATATACCTGTTGGTCACTTGTATGTCTGTAGGTGGGTTGGCCTGTTGACTCTCTTGATTGTTTCAGTTGCTATATGGAAGACTTTTAGTTTGGTGGAGTCCCACTTATTTAGTTTCATTGCATGTATTTTGGGTGTCATATCCATGAAATAATTGCCAAGACCAATGCCATGAAGCTTTCTCCCTACAATATTTTCTAGGAATTTTACAGTTTCGGGTCTTATATTTAAGCATTTAATCCATTTTGATTATTTTTTTAAGGGTCCAATTTCATTCTTTTGTGTGTAAATAGTTTTCCCATTACCACTTGTTGAAAAGAGTTTCCTTTCCCTCTGTTGACACCCTATTGAAGATCAGTTGACCGTGTATGTATGGATTTATTTCTGGGCTCTCTATTCTATTCCATTGTTCTGTATATCTGTCTTTATACTGGTACCATATTGTTGTTTTTATTACTGTAGCCCTGTAATATGTGGAATAAAAAACTATGTTGCCTCTATCTTTGTTTTGCTTTCTCCAGCTTAATTTGGCTATTCAAGGTCTTTTGTGGTTCTCTAAGAATTTTAGAGGTTTTTTTCTACTTCAACATTCACCAGAGGAATATGACTGAATTCAGTCTACATAACACACTATTCACAATATTCGGACTATGATCTAAAATTATGCTACTTACAAAAAAATCTGAAAATACAATCCGTTTTTAAGTACAAAAGATTACTTTACTTCTTCCTTCTTGGTTTGGATATCTTTTATTTCTTTTCCTTGCCTAATTGCTCTGGCTAGAACTTCTAGTAGTATGTTCAAGTGGCAAGAGTGGATATTTTTGTCTTGTTCCTGAACTTAGAGGAAGAGCTTTCAGGTTTTCACCACTGAGTATGATGCTAGCTGCAGGCTTTTCGTAAATGGCCTTTCTTGTGTTGAGGTAACTTCCTTCTATACTTTCTTTTTTGAGAATTTTTATCATGAGAAGGTGCTAAATTTCATCAATTTTTCTTTATCTTTTAAGACAATCATGTGATTTTTATTCTTCATTTTATGAATGTGGTATATCACAACAGTTGATTCTTGTTCATAGTATACAGGTGTTATTTGCAGGATTCATTTTGTAAGTGCTTATTCTTGCATATAGAAAGCAGTTCTTACTTTTTTGTATAAAACATACACATTTAAGGTTTTATCACATAAGTCTAACTATGTGGTATTTTCACTTATTTAGTTCAAAATAGTTTCAAATTTTCATTATGTTTCTTCTTCAACTCATGGGTTTGGGGACATTATTTATATAAATTACCAAATACTGGATTTTCTAATTGCCCTTTGGTTAATGATATCTAAGTCAATTACACTTTACTCATAAAACAAGATTTCAGATATTTGAAATGTTTTGACTTGCTTTATGATGCAACATAGATTAACTGTGAGTGAATTAATTGAGGTTGAAAAAATTTAATCTGCAATTATTAGACTATACCCATTAGATCAAGTGTTCTAAATATATTCATTAGATCAAGTTTGCAAAATATGTTGTTCAAGTCTTACAGTATGATTGTGAAATTGCTTGTCTCCTTTAGTTCTGTTAATTTATGCTGTGTGTGTGTAGTTACAGTTATGTTATTAGGCATGTATGAATTAGAATTCTTATATTTTTCTGGTAACTTGAACTTTTTATCATTAAGAGGCATATCATGAACTCTAATGACTATTTAGTATTATAATAGCTATATCAGATTTATTTTAGTCAATTTTAAATGATATAATATGCTTATTACTTTTAACTTTACTCTGTCATTAAGTTTTAGATGGCTTTCTTATAAATAACATGGGATTTTTTATATTATTCAAATCTGACATGCTTTTAATTTTAACTCATTTATACTTGACATTATTAAAGATATATTTGAGTTTACATCTATTGTCCAATATATGCTATTTGTTCTACATGTTCTGTTTATTTTACTCTACTTTTTTCTTCTTTTATCACTCTGTTTTCTATTAGTTCAGAAGTTATATGCTCTGAATTTTTTTTTGTTGGTTTCCCATTAGGGTGATTTCAAAAAATTGATTAGACCTTATATTTTTAGAGTAGTTTTTAGGTTTACAAAAGAACTAAGCAGAAAGTACAGTGAGTTCTCATTTACTTCCTTCTCCTTTCCCCGTTTCCCACCCCTAGATTCCCCTGTTATTGACACCTTGAATTGGTGTGGTACTTATCTTAACAGTGATGAGCCAATATTGATATATTATTATTAACTAAAGTCCATGGTTTATGTTAGAATTCTGTGTTGTGAATTCTATAGGTTTTGAAAAATGTATATGATACGTATCTATAATTACAGTATCACACAGAATAGAGTCACTGCTCTAATAATTACTTTTAGTATTTTTTAATGGGGGCACCTGAATGGCACAGTCATTTAAGCATCCGACTCTTGGTTTTGGCTCAGGTCATGACCTCAGGGTTGTGAGATGGAGCCCTGTGTGGGACTCTGCACTCAGTGCAGAGTCTGCTTGATACTCTCACTCCTTCTACCTCTCCCCAACTCTGCTCTCTCTGTCTCTCAAATAAATAAACAAATCTTTAAAATATATATATGTTTTAGTAGTTCCCCTGAAATTACAACAGGTATACTGGACTTACCAGTCTAAATTATTTGTACTAGGTCACTACAAGGACTTTTGTATTTTAAATGTCTATATATTTTAACCTCACAAGATATGGTAATTCCAAGTTGACCAAAATTGCAAGTGGAAAAAAATTCTTTTTCATTCTCTCCAGGTACAGGAAATGATAGAAAACAGAGACAAAAGTGAAACCTACAAAGAATGAATTTCTCCTCAACATTGTTTACAACCCTCAGTATCAACACTATGTTCTGTCTCTCACTCTGAAAAATGATTTCTGAATGGTCATTGGTAGTGACTCTGCCTAGATATGTTCTTAATTTTTAAGTAAAGATCTATAGGGTGTCTACTTCAGAAATTCACATAATAGTTACAGATACCTCTGGCTAGTCCTACAAAATATATACATGTTATACTTATCCATGCATTGGTATTTCAGACTCATTCCTCCAAAGCACTGCACAATAGCCAGTTTACAAATCTCAAGGAAGATCAAGAAATAATATGACCAATTTATACATAGTTCTCATAAAGCACACAAATCTATCATATCTCCAAGCTGTTTATAAAATGTTCAATCAGAAAATATGTGGAAAATAATTTTAACAGCCCTTTTTTCCCTTCTCTTAATGGAAAGTGATTGTTGTAATCTCTTTTTTCTTGTCTTTTAATACCTCCAACATATTTTTACTGTTTTCCTCTTTAACCCTGCCTGTTATATTCTCCCATTAGTAGATGGAATTTAATCTAATCCTAGGGATAGCGCTCCTCTGATTTTTAACCTAGAGCAAAATTCAAACATATTATGCTACTATGTACACACCTCTGGGAAAGGCAGAATCACACTTCCTCATTACCTTTATCCCCTGAAGAGTATCGACATTATATGGACTGTGTAACCAGTGGAACTGGTATTTAAAAGCAAAAGCCATAACATGGTCTGTCTGGTATGAGAGTATCTGCCCAGCAATCTTAACTGACATGATAATCTAATACTATTTTTGTAAGCTGAACCTTTTGTTTAATTTCTATTTGAATATTAAACCAGATTTGATCCTTTACACTGGTGACTTGGTGTGATTATGTGGTTGCATCACAATGAATTAAGTTTCTGTTTAAATGGTCAAGCACAATCCTACTTCTTTTATGCCTGAATTTCATTCCTAATAATTATACAATTATTAGATAACTTCTGCTGATAACTTCAGACTTTATTTAGTTCCTTCAATTGCCCACAAATTGTGCATGTGCTCAGTCTCAATAAATGTTCTCCACTCAAGAGAGGCAGCTTGTCTGTTGATTGTGAGCTAGCAAAACCAAATGAAAGCTGGATAACTTAAGGGAAAAGTTTGAGTGACATGACTAAGGTTATAGTCAGTTGGTTGAGCAAAATAACCCAAAGATTATTAGTGTTAGAAAACTTGGATGTTATCAGTAACATCTGAAACTAAGTATTAAATTTAGTTCACTGGTAGTCAGCCCTACCACCAGACAGCTTTAGTATACTTCTCAAAACAGAACACTTCAGAACAGACCACCCCAGTCATTTCAGCCCCTCTCATTGGCTTCATTGCACAACTGTCATTTTGACCTTTTGCCAACAAGGCAGTGAACCAGAGGGGATGAGATTGGTATGGCCCCATAATCCTATGTGGGCACATATGTCTGAAAGGAGAAGGAAGATGGGAGATTAGGTTCACTTTCAGTGACTCAGGCTCTCTACTAAAAGAACTGTGTAGTATAGAAGATCAGTCAGCCAAAAGTATATTCTGTTCTTAGACCCTAAGTGGTAAGAAGTAATCTCAGGCCCTGGAGTAAACACTAAAGGTGAGAATCTAGATGAAACGAGCAGTCAGCTAAGAGGGGAAGTAGAGGCTCAGAAAAGGCCTTTTCTGAGTAGCTAACAGAGGACATGGATAGCCACATGGAAGAAAAATGTCATGGGGAGTAAAAGTTTCAATGTCAGAACAACCAGAGATCAAAAGATATGATCTCCCTTGAAGGAATCCTCCCAGGATTCTTCTGAAGAAGGAGTTGTTCCAGTAGCTATGAGGTGTGAGTGTTCCAAGTGTTAAATGAGATAATACATAAAAGCACTTAGAACAGTGCCTGGCACTGTTAGCTGTTATTATTTTAGTGCTATTATTATCCACAATATTAATATTCCATTTTACCTGAGTAATCCTAATGACCCTCCCTCACTGCATTTCCTGCCAGCTTGATCTCACTGTAACAGAAAATAAATCTACTAGACCAGTTTTCTTGGGCCTGTTCCCTCCCCTCTTCCACTTAAGGAATAAATGTGAGACATCACTTATCATTAGGGAAATGGAAATCAAAACCAAGATGAGATACCACTTCATACCCAGTAGGATGGCTATAATCAAAAAGACTAACCAAAACAAGTGTTGACAGGGATGTGGAAAAATTAGAACACTATACACTGTTGGTGGAAATGTAAAATGAGACAGCCACTTTGGGAAACAGTCTGGCAATTCTTCAAAAAGTTCAATGTCTTATTATCATATGACTCAGCAATTTCACACCTGGATATATAACCAAGACAACTGAAAATCTATGGCCCTACAAACCCTTGTACATGCATGTTCCCAACAGCATGTATAAGAACCATAAAGTGGGGGCGCCTGGGTGGCTCAGTGGGTTAAAGCCTCTGCCTTCAGCTCAGGTCGTGATCCTAGGGTCCTGGGATCGAGCCCCACACCGGGCTCTCTGTGTGACAGGGAACCTGCTTCCTCCTCTCTCTCTCTCTGCCTGCTTCTCTGCCTAATTGTGATCTCTGTCTGTCAAATAAATAAATAAATCTTAAAAAAAAAAAAAAAAGAACCATAAAGTGGAAAAATACAAATGTCCAGCAGGTGATGAATGGATTTTAAAAATGTGATAATTGACAGATGAATGGAGAAACAAAATATCATAAATACATATGAAGGAATAGTCCTATAAAGGAAAGAAATTCTCTCACATGCTACAGTCTGGGTGAACCTTGAGGGCATTATGCTAAATGAAATAAACCAGCCACAAAATAACAAGTAGTGTATGATTCCACTTATATAATGTATCTAAAGTAGGTCAGATTCATAGAAACAAAGTAAAATTATGGTTACCAGCGGGGGGGTGGGGGTGGGGGAGGGAAACTCTATAGCATAGAGTTTCTATAGCAAGCATAGAGTTTCAGTTTTGCAAGATGGAAAGTTCTGGAGGTCTAGTGTGCAACAGTGTGTATGTACTTAATATCACTGAGCTGTAAATTTAAAAATGGTTATGATAGTCAATATCATGTGATATGTTTTTTATCGCAATTTTGAAAAATGAAAAAAATGTGATATATATATATGCAGATATATATACAGTGGAATATTTGTTACAAAAAGGAATGAAGTCCTGATACACATCTATGACTTGGATGAAACTTGTAAACATTCTGCTAAGTGAAAGAAGTCAGACACAAAGGCCACACATTATATGATCCAATGTATGTGAAATGTCAAGCATAGGCAAATCCAGAGAGAGAGAAAATACACTCGTGGATGTCAGAGGCAAAGGAGGAAGGGTAATGGGTAGTGAATGCAATGAGGATGAGGTTTCTTATGGCAGTGATGATAATGTGCTGGAATTAGATAGTGGTGATGGTGCACAACTCTGTTCTAAAAACTACTGCATTATACATGTCAAAAGAGTGGGTTTTATGGTATATTAATTACATATCAATAAATCAGTTATTTAAAAAAGAATAAATGTGGACATTAATATTTTAAGTCTAGTTTATGACAGAGGAGAGTAAAGGAGAAACTCAGAATCATTAGGAACAGGAATATCTGAGCCTTCCAGGAGAATTACCTATCTCCTCCATTCTTTACAAATTCCCTTGTTTTACTCTTCAGTCTCTTGCATACGCTTTATTTTTTTGAATTAGACTCCTGTTATTTATATGTATATATATGTGTACATGTGTGTGTCCAGCTTTATTGAGCTATAATTGACATATAACATTGTGTAAGGTGCACAATGTAATTATTACAGATATATGTGTATACTATGAAATTATTTCCAAAATAAATCCTATTATTTCTTAACTTATTGTTTTACTTACCCAATCTCCTCCATTTACCTTTTTTTTCTTATGTAATCAGTGTGAAATATATATAAGTAAGTATGTAAGTGCAATTATGTCTATTATGTTTTTGTGCTCATGTATCTGGATATATTTTTGTTGACAGAGGTGTGGCCAAGTGTGGTTCCAGGGATCTGTGTATCTATGCTTGAATCTTCATGTCAGTTGTTTGCAAATAATGTAAGGCTGAAACTCAGAATTGTGGGGTTATTTTTTCATGTGTACCAAACAATACTAGTGTACCAGTACCAGTGCCTTACTAGTCTCTCAAAGGGCCATTTTTTTCTTGTAGCATTGGCAGAATTTGCAGTACCCTAACATCAGAGAAAGAGTGGTAGGATGGCCTGTTGTTATCAACAGAGAGGAGTGTGTAGGCAGAATTAAGTTGTCTAATTCTGTGTTGTAGTTTTGCTTAAAATAGAAAGAGCAGTTTTTCTCAAACTCCATTAAAATTACAGTAAAGATTTACAAAAAGAAGTAAATCCATCTTGATACTCAAGCAGGAGAGACAGAAACCAGAGATTTTTGTGATTTCTGAAAACAGAAAGCAGGTGGGACAGAACAGGGCCGAAGTTCCACCTCAAAGCCCACAAAGCAGGGAGATGTTTTTCCAGGCAGAGCCTCAGAGCCAAACGCAGTGTGGGCAGACATGGGAGAAAGGAGTGAGCTGTGAGTAACAAAGGACTCCTCCTTTCTCGTGACCTTTACACTCCGTTTTAGTCACCTACCCCCAGAGCCACATCGTGTCATCACCAAAACTGCTCCAAAATGAAATCACTCATAGAGTCAAATGAAACATCCAAATATGATACTGAACCTGGAGAATTTATAAGGAAGATCTGTGTCTAATTTTTTTTTTTTAAGATTTTATTTATTCATTTGATAGAGATCACAAGTAGGCAGAGAGGCAGAGAGAGACAGAGGAGAAAGCAGGCTGTCCACAGAGCAGAGAGCCCGATGCGGGGCTCGATCCCACGACCCTGGGATCATGACCCGAGCTGAAGGCAGCGGCTTTAACCCACTGAGCCACCCAGGCGCCCCTGTGTCTAATTTTTATATTGAGAAAAAAAATGGGCATAGTTTTCCAACTTCAAAAATGTCCAACCCCATATGGATCAAATAAATTATGACACATCTATGCAATGAGATTCTCTGCACCTGATTAATGTTACTGGACTTACTGTTTAATTATTTGGATGGTATAGTTGGATCTACTCCATATCACATAGCATCCGTACACATACACAACTGTACATATATTCTAAAGAGATAAGTAGGAAAAGACAGATTGAAAGAAATAAAAGAATCAGGAAATACAGAATCTTGAGTTGGAAGACCCTTTTTAAGCATAATGCCAAAGGTGACAATCATTAAGGAAAATATTTATGTAAGTGACATGAAATATTCTAAAAGTATGAAAGAAAGTTACCAAAAATGTAAATGACTAATCAAGAATAATAATTGCGGTGAACATGGCAGGTCAATATCCTAACTATATGACAAGTTCCCACAAATCAATTTTTAAAACCATAAATACTCCCAATCAAAAAAGAAGGCTAAGAATGAATGGGACATTTATGGAAGAAAACATGTAAATAGCCAAAGAAATATAAATTTAAAAAAATTAGACACCAATTAAATATTATTTTAGACAAAAAAACTTTTTAAAGATGGCGACTAACCTGGCTTAAAGTGGAGGTAAATGGGCCCTTTCTCACACTGTTATGGAATGTATGTATATTTTACAAACTTTCTGGAATTCATTTGGATCACATGATTCTAAACACTTTAAAAAAAACATGCTCTTTAGTCAGAAGCTCTAATTCTAGGAATTTACACCAAGGAAAATAATGAAATGTGTTTAAAAATATGTATAAGAAAATTCACAACATTATTTTATAATATTGAAAAATTGCAAATCTGAATTTTCAACAATTTGGTTTCAGTTACATACATAATAACATATTCATATGGCAGGATATAATATATCCATTAAGAGTATGTTGTAGAGGGGCGTCTGGGTGGCTTGGTGGGTTAAAGCCTCTGCCTTCAGCTCAGGTCATGATTCCAGGGTCCTGGGATCGAGCCCCGCATCGGGATCTCTGCTCAGCAGGGAGCCTGCTTCCCTTCCTTTCTCTCTGCCTGCCTCTCTGCCTACTTGTGATCTCTGTCTGTCAAATAAATAAATAAATCTTTAAAAAAAAAAAAAAAAGAGTATGTTGTAGAATAACCCCATAGGGAAATGTCTGTATCATATTATAAGTGAAAATAACTGGTTTAGATGACTTTAAATAAGTTATGAACCCAATTATGTGGGGAGAATTCAAAGAAGAAAGATCAGAAGTGCCATAAGGGCAGTGATTCCATCTGTTTAATACCTGCTGGAACTGTACCTGATACATAATAGTACCTCAAATAATTCCTGAATGAATGATTCTACACCAAAATGTATATTATGTTTATCAGTGGATAAGGAAGTATAGTGATTTTTATTTTCTGCAATGCACATGCACTCATTTTGTTATCAGAGTAGAATAATGAATATTTTAAAAGACGAGAATAAGGGGCACCTGGGTGGCTCAGTGGGTTAAAGCCTCTGCCTTCGGCTCAGGTCATGATCCCAGAGTCCTGGGATGGAGCCCCTCATGGGCTCTCTGCTCAGCGGGGAGCCTGCTTCCTCCCCTCTCTCTCTGCCTGCCTCGCTGCCTACTTGTGATCTCTGTCTATGAAATAAATGAATAAAATCTTTAAAAAATAAATAAATAAATAAATAAAGGCGAGAATAATTTAGAGCAATAAATAAAGAAATACAGATCCCTTCACAAAACTGGTCCTTTGGTCACACACTTTTGGCTCTTCTCAAGCATTATTTAATGCAATGGTTGTTTGTGGGGGTTTTTTGTTTTGTTTTGTTTTGTTTTGGGTTTTTTTTTTTTTCACCAGGACAAATAAATCTAATTCACCCTAAACCTTCCAAATCAGAAACTCATTCATTCATTTTAAACTCTTCTAGTTTCAGTGAGGCATCGAAGGCAGAGGAAGAAAAACAACAGATAAATAAACAAGGTAATACCAGCCTGATTATTTTTACAAAGGAAATAAACCATGTTTACATGAGCAAGAGTAACTGGAGTGGAGAGGGCAGGCCAATCTCGGAAGGGCCATCAAGAAAGGGGAGATGAACCATGAGAGACTATGGGCTCTGAAAAACAATCTGAGGGTTTTGAAGGGACCGGGGGGTGGGAGGTTGGGGAGCCAGGTGGTGGGTTTTATGGAGGGCACATATTGCATGGAGCACTGGGTGTGGTGCATAAACAATGAATTCTGTTGCACTGAAAAGAAATTTAAAAAAAATTTTTTTTAATAAAAAAAAAAAGAAAGGATCCTCAGAGGAAGTGAGGGCAGAGCAGCACCTTAGGAAGGACAAGGAAGCAGGCCAGCACCACCAGGGAAAATGGATTTCCACTCACCAGAATGGCAAGTGGGCATGCCATGAGTTTGAAGCACACGAGGATGAGAGTCATGCTCAGTGACGTTGGTGAATACATGAGCAACTTATAAGCCACGCAGAGGGGCTTGGATCCTACTCTTGAGCACAAAAGGAAGCTACTGAACAGTTTTCAGGAGTGGAATCACAACGGCTGATTTATGTCTTTAAACGTCCTCAGGACACTTCTGATTAAAAGTATAGCTTTAGGGGCGCCTGGGAAGCTCAGTGGGTTAGGGCCTCTGCCTTCAGCTCGGGTCGTGATCTCAGGGTCCTGGATCGAGACCTGCATCGGGCTCTCTGCTTGGCAGGGAGCCTGCTTCCCCACCCTCTCTCTGCCTACTTGTGATCTCTCTCTGTCAAATGAATAAATAAAAAATCTTAAAAGAGTATAGCTTTACACTGCATCACAGAATTTTCTGCCCCCGATGTCTAATAAAATAAACAAAAACTTTACGAAATCAGAAGTATATATACTTACTAAATCAAATTAAGAGAGGCCACAACCTAATTCACTGTTCTTTAAGAGCTGGTGGCTAAGGAAAGAAAAAGAAGTTTCCAGGAGAAAAGCAGAGAAACACACCTATACTTGTAAGAAGACAAAGACCTGGAATTCTCACTATTTTCCTTAAATCTAAACAATGTGGCTCTTTTTCGCTGTTGAACTTTCTAACCAGGAAGGAATGGGAATGAGTGAAAGGCCAGGAGGAAGAAGGTGAGCCCTGATGGTGGTTTCAGAGCCAGATTCAGAATCCAGAGCTGGATCCAGTTCTTGAGTTTTCTAATGCAACTGGTCGGGCCCAAGAGGAAACAGCAATGGGGACTGGGAAGGAGCAAGCAGAGAACTAGGGGAAGCATGGAAAAATGCAGTATCATGGAAGCCAGAAGAGGGGAGTAGTGTGAGAAGAATGGAGTCATCAGCTATTCTAGTTATAGCTAAGTGACCAAATCAAAGGAAGACAAAGAAGTGTGTACTGGAGTTGGCCAAATAGAGGTTGGTTGTAACTTGACAAGCAGTTTCAATGGAAAAATGATAAGAGTGGGGGTGAGATTGAATTTGATTGAAGATTTACAGTGTTCAGTAGTTTAAAATGGTTTAAAAATAGTTATAAAACAAACTAGTTGATTAGGAAAAATATAATCATCCCAGATGCTGAGACCAAAGGGAATATTTAGACCTCTTAGACCCAACATGGGTAACTGGGTACAATATCGTGAACAGTATCTCTGCAGTAAACACAACAGGCTTCATAGACTTGCCCTTAATATTGGCTATCAGAGATGTTACAGAGGCATTTCTTCATTGGGTGAAAAATTGGGCTAACTGATAATTTTATTGGAATATAGTTATTCCAAGTCATCATTCCATATAATAACCATAACTGGTTATTGAAATGAGCTAATGTCCTGTCCAATTATAAGAGTCTATTAATGGATCTCCCTTTCCTGGGAGAGGGCTAGGTTTGCTTTAAGAAGTCATCTTGTTGTGGCCATAGTCTAAAATATGAACTGAGTTAAGCATTTATCATCTACAGGAGTTGAAGAGAATATGGAAATGTCAGTGTTGAGCAAGAGGAAGGCTGAGTCAGAGAGAGGATCCATTAAAGGCCAAAGAGCCTGAATTCATATATTTCAGTAAAATTTGCAGAGAGAGTCAAGACCTGGTAGAGAAAAAGCAGTCTTCAGAGGCACTGGAGAATTGACAGATCTAGGCACTTTGGGCACATTGTCTGCAGGTTTGGCTCAGTTATTTCCAATGCAGAAGCTGAGCTCTGATTCGTGACCTCCACTCCCCAAGGAGCTGGTGTGCTCTGGCAGACTTACTTGTGAGCCAGTTTTATAGACAATGGCTTCTCATATATCCCACGAACAATATTCTACTCTCTATTCACCTCATTAACTAGTTAATAGGGAAAAAAATCACATTAATAACTTAAGATTTTAATGTCATTTTCAAAGTTACACCAATTGTCTAACTACATTCAAACAGCATAGCCTAGTAATTAAGAGTGCAGACTAAGGGACGCCTGGGTGGCTCAGTTGGTTAAGCGGCTGCTTTTGGCTCAGGTCATGATCCCAACGTCCTGGGATCGAGTCCCACATCGGGCTCCTTGTTCGGCAGGGAGCCTTCTTCTCCCTCTGCCTCTGCCTACCACTCTGTCTGCCTGAGCTCGCTCTCTCTCTCTCTCTCTCTCTCAAAAATAAATAAAATCTTAAAAAAAAAAAAAAAAGAGTGCAGACTAAGCAGACAGACCGAGAGGAGTCTTCACCCCTCAATAGCTCTGGAACCCTGGGCAAGTTAACCTCCTCAAACCCCCCTGCCCTCATCTATAAAATGGGGGGTCGTCATAGTATATATTTAACAGGGCCACTGTGAAGGGTAAGTCTTATAGTGCCTGGGCCTTTTAGAAGAACTGAAAATATGGCAGACAAAGTCATGTTTGAGAAAACCTTTTCCATGAAACTGGTGAGTAGAGCATGTCTTTAAGTAACTCGCATTCCTAACTCAGAACTTCCTGAGGAGGCCATTGCTTTCCACCCAGCTGACACTGCAACTCCCTCCTTCCCCCAAAACAAAGTGAAGGGTCTGTTTAGGGAGAGGAGTGATTCTGAAGAGAACTAGTCCAGTTGCCCCCTGTCCCAACGATGAAAGAGAGAAGCCCCATGGCAGTTGGAAAGCATAAGCAAGCATAGAGGACCGACATGGTGTAGCTCAGGAGACATCCAGCCACCAAGTTTGTTAACTTGCCTTGGAACGACCACAGAAAAGGAGAAAGCTCTGGAGGGTGATGCACCATGGGACGGCGGGTGAAGAGGGACAGACATACTCCTCTTTACCTCCAGATGCCTGAGAGGTACTGAGGTGGATGAATGGCCATTACTGTCTGAAAAGTAATCTTCCTTTTCCTAGCTAGTCTTTTATTTTTTGTTACAGGCTTTTGTGTACACATTATCTATTTTGAGAAGATTCATGTTCTCTCCCCACATAATCCTAGTAATAGAACGCAAAATGCCTAGGATATGAATGGAAACATATGTCTTTGTTTGCTTCCTTGCTGCTTTATCACAAAGATTTCCCAAAGAGCATACTTTTAATAATTTACATGTTTCTCTCTCTGTAATTGTAATAGAGATCCTTTGTAGGCATAGAAACTATGAAAAAAAAAAGAAGAAAATAAAAGCCATGCAGATCATATCACCCAGATATAGCCCTGTTGATATTTACTTTACATTTTCTAATTTTTAAATTCATATATGTATGAATGTGTGTATATTATATATGCACACATATACATACATCAAATTGTACAAACTATTTATAACCTGTTCTTTTTATTGTTAGCACTTAGAAGAGTGCTTGGCACATCATGAGTTCTCAATAAATATTTGTTGAATAAATGAATGAACATATTTCCACATCATTACATTTTTTCTATGGCATCATTTTTCACAGTTGCATAGAATTGCACTGTGTGAATGATCATGCCATATCTAACCAGGCCCTAGAGAGCTGAGGAGGAATAAGGTCATGAGGGGACACACATATGCCCCGTGCAGGGCCCTCTCAGCAAGGGGGAGTGTGCTGCCCAGCTGCTGGGAGTACTGGCAAGCCCAGCGTCCACTGTCCACCCCCTTCAGGGATAGTCTCAGCTACTGAAAGCCACCTTCCCAGGGCACCTGTACCTAGGACTGATCACAGAGGGGCCCAATCAGAACAACTTGGGCAGGCCATCTTCTTCTGGAGCTTTCCGGATGGAGGGAGGGGGTGCCTGAGACTTCCCACATGCGTGGCAGTTTGTCTTCTCTGTCTGCCCAATCCTATTTCTTCCCCCTCCTTCCAAAGGCGTTAATCGCAAGGGCATTCTCCAATAAGTATATTGCACACAAATTTGGTCTCAGAGTCTGCTTCCTGAAGAACCTAACCTGTTATAGAGATGACCCAGACCCAAGAGAACTCCTGAGTCTACTGATGAAAGCACTCAACAAATTCTAACATTACTGCCATCACCCATCCTTAACTTCAGGCTAAATAACTACCGCGTGCCTACACCGTGATATGTTATGCAGACATCAACAGAAATGTTCTTGGTGCTGGGTATGACATCCAGTGGCTCCTGGGGAAGGGAAGGGGAGGGGAGGGAAGGGGAGGGGAGGGCGGGGAAGGGGAGGAAGAGGAGGGAAGGGAGGAAAGGGACAACATTAGTCTTAATAGTCTTTAGACCACCTACAGTGTGAATGTTAATCGGGCAATCACTCTCCCCCTAAATGTAACAAATGCAAGTTATAAAAACTGAAACCAGACATGGCCTTGGACAGATAGATGTGCACCAGCATGACTATGAGTGGCCAGGACAATAAATAGGCCTTTGAAGGCACAAAAGCAGAAATAAGGATCAAATATTTTTTAAAAATTTTAAATCAAAACAAAAACAAAAGCCCTGAGTAGTATGTGTTCCAGGAAAGCCCAGAACTAGGAGAAATCCAGAGGAGCGATGAACTAAGCCCTGTCAAGGTGCTTCCATCTGTCAGAATCGTACATTCCAAAGTAGCAGAAATCTACGTCCAAAAACTTCCTGTTACTTCCGGCCTCAGCGAGGCAAGCTCAGACAGCATCAGGCTCAGCCCATGTGAGATGCTCCTCCCAATCACAGACCACTGCTCCTGGTACAGGAGGTTCAAAGAATTGGTGCTGGGTAGAAAAGCACCTCAGGCCAGAACAGCTTGCAGAGTGGGCCCGCACAGTACAAGAAGGAGGAGAAGGAAAAAAGGGCAAGGTGAGTAGACTGATCTCACTCTGCTGGGAAGACTCTCAATAGCTGAGTTGCCTTCCTGCGAGGCGAGCTGGGGTCTGAAAGGGCAAGGGGAAGAATATAATTTCCTCTTGAATAGATCTGTCATTTTTTGTAATAAGACTATTATAACAACTTTGTTCTCTTTTACTTTAAATGGTACAAATTGCTTTCTTAAACCATTTGATATTGTCCAGTTCTCAGAACTGAGGTTAAAATTCTGGGAGTATTATTCACCTACCCTGATTTCAACCTCCAATTTCCTGACAGAAAGACCAAGACAAATCCAAGAACCCTGGGAAAAACTTTATCTCCTGATTAAAACTTCAGACAGACTCCTGTGGACCCCAATTTCCTGGTGAAGTCAGAGAAGCAAAAAGAAAATTTAAGGAAATGGGCCATGTTCTTTCTTAATAATGTAGTAGGGAGAAAGTTCCCTGGTAGTCTTGTCAGAAATCATTTGATCCTGCCTACTCATAATGGGATTTGTAAGGCAATTTACTCATGTTTCTTCTCTGCAAACAGTTCTGTTTAGCAAATGTGTCAGTTGAAATAAGTCAACAAATTAGCTTTATCTATACAATGTTATTTTTACATAATTTATTTTTACTCTTCACCAATTAGTTGATCTACAGGATCCACAGGTCCTAAATATATTTTTTGTTCTAATAACATTTCTACACGTAATATGAATTAAATTTCAAATAATGCTAGTATTATTTTATGTAAGTTTAAAACCCCACTTGTAACTAGTTTCAAAGATTTTTGAACATATTTTGAATTTCATTAATTTCGTCTTTTTTAAATTAAGACAATGTTCGTTGACCGTTTCTTGATATACATATGTATTTATATATATATAAATAGTTCTCAAATCTTGTAAAGAAATGGTTTTCCTTTTGATTAGCTCTTCTCAGTGAGGAGAAAGTTTTCTCATTTTGCTTTCTGCTGCAACAGACTTTTTTCCTTTCAGCTACAATAGGCTTAAAAATCAACTCACCTAGTTTTTTGGTTTTTGGGGTTTTTTTTTGATTACCTGGGAAGAATATAGACTTGTAAATCCAAAGGGGAATTTACACACCATTTAGGTAAGAAAAACAAATGAAATCTCAGAATTTCTTTTTGACCTCTCCTGCTTTACATTCTTGCTCAGAGCAAACACTGATAAACTCATACAGGCTGCCCACACCCATGATGTTCCCTAACTCGGGCAAAGACCAAATTCATGAAGAGGTGCCCTAATCTTACCTCCCAGGAGTCTCCATAGCCTTCTTGCCCTGGGGCTTGGCATCCTGCTGGCATGGCCCATACTTAGGGTCCTCACTTGGCTGAGAATGCCTGAGCCATTGCTTCCATCTCAGTCCTGACTTCAGGTGACTGAATGACTCTAAGATCAGTGTGACAAGCACCAGGAGTCTAGAGGAGTGCTATCCAATAGAACTCTGTGATGATGGAAATTCTATAAGATAGTCGCTAACTACATGTGGCTGTTGAGCACTTAAAATGGGGCTAGTGCAACTAAACAATTGAATTTCAATTTTATTTAATTGAGCTAGTTTGAATGAAAATAGCTACATGGGGTTTCCAGTTACCATATTAGTGAGAACAGGTTTAGAGCTTTAATGCAAGAAAAACCAATGGATGTTGTGAGCCCTGGGTGTCATGGCCATGGGAACAAGCACCACTTTTCATCATTCCCAGGGACTCATTCTACCCTAAACTTAAGCAGACCAGCAATTGTTCTGATCTAAAATCCCCACGCCCATCTTTCTTCTCCCCTCTAAGTCATGTCATACAACTGTCTGCTTTTGTCCTGGGTTTCAGGGTCAGGGGTGATGCAACAGCAAGGTGTGTTACTTATTTCTTCCTCTCCTATTTCTCTATTTCTTTTTCTTTTGTTAATCCAAATTTCTCTAGCGTGAGCTAGAGGTTGAGGTGTGGTTTGCGTGTTCTCTGGTCCAACAAACTTGAGTGAGGAAAAGAGGTAATGAACTTGAAAAAATGATTTCATGTTTGGTGGGAGAGTCTCACTTCTTTTTCTTCTGCTTTGAAAGTAGTTTGTTTAGTGAGTAATGGTTTTTAGACTTATTCAATGTGTCTGGAAACATTAGCACTATGGATATGAGTAATTTTTATAAGAAAACAAACTGAAAGAGGGCATAAGAAAAAAAAAAAACCTCTAGCCTTTTTAAACGTTTGCATTCCTTAGAGCAAAGGCGCTCCTGGGACGTTGAGCAATTTGGTATATCATTATGGTGCCAGGCCACTGGGCAGTTTTCCACAGGGTGGGGCTCACAGAGGCTATTCTTGAATGTGGAAAACATTTTGAGGCAAGCCGCATACTTTCAGTCAGGAGTGATAACATTTCTGAAGTGGACAGCCACTGCTTGGCTCTCTGTCCTCTACCAATCCCACCTTTTAAAAT
Organism: Taxidea taxus jeffersonii; assembly: GCA_003697995.1. NCBI lineage: Eukaryota > Metazoa > Chordata > Mammalia > Carnivora > Mustelidae > Taxidea > Taxidea taxus. Next base: position 73,752 of record ML098513.1, on the reverse strand, counting down.
TCGCCTCACCCCATTTGCTTTTTTGCTATCCCTGCCAAGTTAAAAAAGAAACCTAATACCTCTGAGGGAAATGCTACTTTGGAATAACGTGGGAAAGTTTCCATAGACTCCATGTTTGAAAGAGCTGATATATCCTCGAGGCTACAAGGGAAGGTAGGAGGGAAAGCATATCATATTGTCAGGACTCAGTCTCTATCCACAAAAGACAGACCCAAGATCCCAGATCATGAGTTAGATTAGTCCACTGAGGCTCTATACTCCTTGAGTCTCTTTCTCCCTCATGTGCCTTTCTTCTCCCTTTGGAACTATAAGGAAGGGTTTTGATAAAATCATTCACAATGAGGCATTGACCCTGATGACTCATAAGACCCACTGTGCCTCTTTTATAAGGATGTGCATTCCAATCAGGAGCAAAGGAATGATTCTCTTGTGGATTTCAGAAAATAGGGTAAAGAGCGAGGAAGACTGAATGGAGGACAAAGACAGAAGGCTCTCTCCTTGCCAGCTTTGTTTATATGGCTCCCTTCATGGCTTAATATGTAAGAAAAAAGAGCAGGGCAGGGCATGGGACTGTCTCTCAACTTTAAAAAAACATAAAGGGAGGTAGTATCTACCTAAAAAAAGAAGAATGATTAGTGACAGACTCAATAAAAGTCTGTTAAGAGTCAGGAGATCAGGACTTGAATCTTGACTCCGTGATCTTGAACAAGTCACTTCCCCTCGAGGAGCCTCAGTTTCCTCATTTGCACAATGAAAGGACTGACTACAAAGCCTCTACATCTTCAGCCAAATGAAGAGATAATTGTTTTAAAAAAATGGCTCATGTGATTGCAGGGGCTCGCAAGCCCAAAATCTGTAGGGCAGCTGCAAATTCAGGAAAGTAGCTGATGCTGCAATCTTGAGTCTGAAATCTGCAGACGAGTTTTCTGTTTTGCAGCTTGGGGGCAGAACTCCTTCTTCCTTGGGAAATCAGCCTTTGCTCTTAAGACCCTCAACTGACTGGAAGAGGCCCACCCATGTTGTGGAGAGTAATCGGCTTTCCTCAAAGCCTATTGATTTAGATGTCAATCACATCTGCAAAAATATCTTCACAGCTGTATCTAGACTGGTATTTGACCAAACAACTGGGCACTGTATCCTAGTCAAGGCCTTAGAGAACACCCTGGTTTATATTCTGTAGGTAGACTGGTGTCATCTGTTTCTCTTTTTGTTCTCTCTCTGGGCCTGTCCTCTCTGGTAAGGGCAATACATTCATAATCTCTCTTTTTTAACAGCCATCGGTGTGAAAATTTGTCAAAGCTTTTCTTGCTCTTAACTTAAATGAATTCATTAGTCTGCCCTCGTGCACAGGCATCCAGAACCTTCAAGGAACTCTGAAAGATGAGCCAGGCCTGATGGTTTTCTTTCCTAGAACTCATGTTGCCTCTGCTCTCAGTATGCCAAGAACCCCTTCCCAGATGCTCCTCCAGCTGTCAATTAAGGAAGTCATTTGTTTTCCAGGAAACTTTCCTAGAAGTGTTCCACTCAACACAGGTCATTTGGACACAGAAATGATATAATATCATTGTTCACATTTTGACCAGGGTTTTCCAACATCACTCTTGAACATCTCCTAACTCCCTGGGAACTGCCTTCTAGCTCAGTACTTTTCCCACATCTTGCATTCCTGTTAGTTCTAGAAGTTTGGTTTGTAGCCACTCTGGGGCTTACCATGAGGCTCAGGAATTCAGAGTTGATGAGGGAAAGCTCTCCACTCTTGCTTCAGCCAAATTTTGATCTGCTTTTATATGTTAGCATCTCATATTAAAATCACATGTCTTTTGAAATGTGGCTCTGTGTTTTAAAACAAAATTAAATCACTAGTTTTAGGTTATGAAACTACCTGAGCTCACAAAACTGCTAAGCCCCAGGGATACCTGGGTGGCTCAGTGGATTAAATGTCTGCCTTTAGCTCAGGTCATGATCCCAGAGTCCTGGGATCAAGTCTCACATTGGGCTCCTTGCTCAGTGGGGAGCCTTCTCTCCCCTGCTTGTACTCTCTCTCTCTCACAGACAAATAAAATCTTTAAAAAACAAAAACTGCTAAGTAACAAAGCAGAGATTCAAACCCAGGTCTGTCCAAAGCCCCTGCTCTTCCTACTTCACTGTACATTCTAACCTGTTCTGTGGTAGAGGTCTCAGCAAACAAGTCACTCATATAATTCATTCATTCATTCATTCATTTATTCAAATACACATTGTAAAATCTACTTCATTGGCCTTTTGTTTAGCAAAATAATTTACTGAGTGCCTACTATGTGTCAAACATGCGCCACCCTGGACCTAGAAAAACAAATGAAACAGGGTCCCAGCAACTTCTCCTGCTTCGAGACTCTTGCAATAAGTTGCAGGGAACCTCTGTACATTGATACCAGGAGAAAAGAATGCACAAGGGGAGTGGAACAGAGTACTCCCTAAGTAAATCCTGCAGCCCGTGCACAGCAGAGAATCTTGAGTGGCAGCTGGACATCACCTCACAGCCCGGAGCAGAGGCACTAGACCTAGCCAAAGGCCCAGGGATGGAGCCCAGTGTCTGGGTGTTTGTTAACTGGTCAAGAATGTGGGTGGAATGCAGAGAGGTTCCCTCCCATACAGACATGCTGCTTGGTACCTGACTCTGGCCATACCCCAAGCATAACCAGGGAGCTTTTTTCTTATCCCAAAGAGATGATTCCCCCCTCCCATTAATCCTTCTATGGAAAATAAGAAGCAGCACACATGGGTAAAGCCTATGGATCCCTACAGCAGAGCACACCCTACGCAGATGGCAGAGGGAAGGTAGAGGGGCTGCTTCCCCTCAACCTGGAAGGTGTTACCTCCTGACTAGGTCCCGGTGTCACTGGTACATAAAGCAAATGTACAATTTCCACAGCCCAATTTCCTGCCCTACCTAAATATGCCCCTGGTTATTAGCCATAATTTCTTGGGTTTATAAACAAAGAGTGTTTGCCAACCCTTCCCCCATCTTTTATCTCAGTAATCCCAAAGATCCTATCAAACACATTGTGTTTTACCCATTTTGTAGATGAGGAAGTAGACGGTGAGTGGCATTGCCCAGGGGTACACAGAAAGGCTGGGCAAAAGTGGGGTTGGAAGCGTGGCATTCTGATACCCGGTCCAGTGCCCTCACAGTTAGACCACAGCCACCAGGCCACTGCATGAGCCATGAGAAGCCTACACTCGGTTTCCTAACTGCCATCTCTCCTGACATTTGTGACTGTTTGGCAGATGCAAGAAATATTTTAGGTCCCCCAGACACTGACCTAGAATCAAATACAGGTGACCAAGGAGAGACTAAGAAATGTCTACTCTCACATTAACCTGTATACGTGCACCTTTTCCTTCCAAGAATTTCAGTCCCTAGGAGTGGGTGAGAGAAATGCAGGTTTGGGGTACATCTAAACAAGTTTTCTGGAAAAAGATGCAAGTGCAGCATCGGATTTGGGGAAAATGTAGAAATACAAGTGCAGTGCCAAGGAGCCTAGAAGACAAGAACCTGGAGAAGTGAGTGAAGAAAGGCCCAGTGATTCTGACCTTGGCAAAGGCTGATCATCTGAGCAGCAAAATGGACCTGTTCTCTCTGCTTGAGTGTTGGCAAGGAAAAGAGCCGGGTGTTGATTTTTAGATTAGCCCTATGACAGGACTTTACACACTGTGCAGTGTTAAGGAAATGATCTGAAGCCAGGCAGACCTGGGTTTGAATCTCAGCTAAGATTGATTATTTATCTATCTATCTACCTACCTATCTATTTATTTATTTGAGAGAGATACAGAGTGGGATAGCTAGAGAGAGGGAGGGTGCACATGAGTGGGGAGAGGGGGCATAGGGAGAGGGAGACGCAGACTCCCCACTGAGCAGGGAGCCCAACATGGGGCTCAATCCTGGGACCCTGGGATCATGACCTGAGCCAGAGACAGAGGCTTAACTGACTGAGCCACCCAGGTGCCCCTGAATCTGAGCTTTTGCATTTTCTGGCAATGTGCCCTTAGGCAAAGTAAGAATTCTCTCAAGCCTCCCTTTCTTCATCTGCAAAATGGCAAGAAAACAGATTCTCCCCTAGATGTTCCAGGAGGATGGCTCTGCTGACAGCTTGATTTTAACGCAGTGAGACTCCCTCACACTCTGACCTTCACTTCAGATATTAACATTTGTGTTGTTTTAAGCCATTAAGTTTGTGGTAACTCGTTACAGCAGCTGTAGGAAATCAGTACAGATTTCGGTAAAACAACAACAGCAACAAAAACTATCTCTTGGATCTGTTGAGAAATGAACATAAATGCCTAACATGAGGTGAGGGGGTCATAAGAGCTCATGAAATGACAGCTTTCAACATTGTTTTGTTATTTTGGAAGACGAGAGTGAATTCCTAAGTTATTATGTGCCACTGAACCCCGAGGCCTGAAGGAGATGAGAATTAATGGGGCAAACGGAGAAAAATCTAGCTATCAGTGACTAGAGCAGGTCATGCCCATCACCATATCCCTGCCCTCCTTAAGTCAGTCCGCTGTCAGGCTGCCACCCCAGCACTTCCTAGCATGCCCGGCTATATTTCCTCCCTTAGTTTTTTTTTGGGGGGGGCGGTTTTTTGCTCAAAGCAACCCCTCATCTGCCTCCACCTTCTTTCCTCCCACTCTTGTCTGCATGGTTCCCCCCAGTCCTGATGGACAACCCTCCCACAGAGTATTCCTTTGTCTCTTCCCCCTTTATAAAACTCGGTGAGGCTGGTCATCTTTGGAAAAGTGTGTTATGAGGCTTAATGAGTCACCGGGACCAAATCCCATGTTCAGAGTCCCTTCAGCTCCTTTCTGGACCAATAAAGCCCCTCTTTGGTGGCCTGCCTCTCCTTTTCCTTAAATCCCTAGTCCTGTTTCCCCCCTTATTTGACCGCATACAGTCATTTTTGCTTGAATCCACGTTGTTGCAATCTCACAAATTGCTTGCTTTCTTTTAAACCCAATGAATCAACGCAAACAAGCTGGTACCCAGCAAACAGGTGCCTAATCTGTACTGGTCAAAATGGCACTGCACTTGGCTTCTCCGGGGTTTTGCCCTTTACTCTCTATATTTGTGTTGTCTGAACTTCCGCCTTTCACCGTCTATTTATTTTTGTCTCTAGATGGTAACTCAACTGGTCAGGAGAAATGTCTGTGCATACCAGTCAGGAACTTTACAGTGTGACTGGTCTGGTCACAGGAGAAAAGATCTCCCTTGGTGGAGTTTGTACATTAACCCCTTCAGGGCACTGAGGCCCGGCTCAGTCTGGCCTGTGACAGTTACTGCAAACATTGCAGGAAAGAATGAATGCCACTTCTAAGCAGAAACTACGCAGGAAGATCTTGTAACAATGGCCTGGTTTCTTCTAGTCACTCAGCAAACATTGATGGAGGACCTCCAATGCTCCTAATTCTGGGTGCAAAACACTCATGGATTTTAATTCTTTCATTTCCCACAGCTGCCCAGGCAAATGAGTAAGGGAAAATAGAGAAGTTGAGATGATGTGGAAGGCTGTTAATGCTTCGAATGTAACAATGAAGTTAAATTTTAGCAAGGGCTGAGTCAAGCAGAAGGTTTGCCTTCCATTGATTCCCGATACAAACTGGGATTTTAGCCAAACTGCCTCAGGTATTACCTCATGGTCACCTTGCTCTTCTGGGTCTCTGCTCCCTGACTTTTCCTCTCCCTGGAATGTTGGTGAGCCCCACCTTCCTCCCACACTGCCCTACATCTCTAGTCTACTGATCAAAACCATACACATTCTGCAAGCCTTATAACTTCCCTGCTCACAACTGCCGCAGCACTTAGGATCTCAATAGATGTAGTAAAGTTATTTAGGAACTATCTTAGCTTCCCTACTAGAGCATAAAATCCCAGACTACAGCAGTCTACTTTAGTTACCTTTGATTTAGCACATGAATGCAGGAAGTGATTAGTTACTTAGATCAATACCACAGTAAGAAATCTGGGTGGCTTTTCTGAAGGTATTTTAAGTACAAAAGCTAAAGTAATTGACCCAAACACTTACTCTCAAGTTCCTTCCAAGACTCCTCAAGGTCAGAAAGGCCCACTTACTTTTAGTACCATACAAAGCACTAAACCTCGTAAATAATTTCTGGGAGCCAGTGTGAGCTGGGGGATGAGCTTGGGCTCCAAATTCACTCAGACCAAAGTCTCCAGCCTAGTTCTTCCACTTACTGGTTGCATGACCCCACGGATCTTAAGTACCTAAATTAAAGCTTCAGCGTCCTCACCTGCAGAATGAGGCTCCTCACCTTTTCTTCTTTTTCTATCTAATTGGGCTGTGAAACTGAGATGTGTGTGTGAGAAGCACCAAGGAGAGCAGCACATGGAAAGATCCATATGTCAGCCCCTCTTCTCCCACTCCCTGCCTGGTGCAACAGGGTACTATTTTTTTGGACTTACTTGTTTATTTTTTTCCAAATTTTAATTTAAATTCAAGTTAGTTAACGTATAGTGTAGTATTGGTTTCAGGAGCAGAATTTAGTGAATCCTCACTTACATATAACATCCAGTGCTCACCTCAGCAAGTGCCCCCCTATATGCCCATCACCCATTTAGCCCATCCCTTTCCCTCACCAACAACCCTCACTTTGTTCTCTATAGTTAAGAGTCTCTTATGGTTTGCCTCTGTTTTTGTCTTATTTTATGTTCCCTTTCCTTCCTCTATGCTCCTGTTTTGTTTCTTAAATTCCACATATCAGGGAGACCATATGATAATTGTCTTTCTCTGATTGACTTATTTCACTCAGCATAATACCCTCTAGGTCCCTCCACGTCAGTGCAAATGGCAAGATTTCATTTAGTTTTGATGGGTGAATAATATTCTAGGGTGTGTGTGTGTGTGTGTGTGTATAAATAAATATATATTTAGATACCACATACCACATCTTCCTTATCCTTTCATCAGTCAATGGACATCTGGGCTCTTCCGTAGTTCGGCTCTTGTTGATATGCTGCTGTAAACATCAGCGTTCAGGTGCCCCTTCAAATCTGTATTTTTTATTTTTGGGTAAATAAGCGGGGTACTTTTACTTTTTTTATTTTTTCTTTAAAGAGTTTATTTATTTATTCAACAGACAGAGATCACAGAGAGGCAGAGAGGCAGGCAGAGAGAGAGGAGGAAGCAGGCTCCCTGCTGAGCAAGAGCCTAATTCGGGACTCGATTCCAGGACCCTGGGATCATGACCTGAGCCGAAGGCAGAGGCTTTAACCCACTGAGCCACCCAGGCGCCCAGCAGGGTACTTTTAAATCACCAACTATTTTTGAAGGTAAAAAATATTCTGATAATAATGTTTTTTAACAGCTGTCTGTAGTCCATATGGGCCCCATCTGCCAACTCTGGCCATGGGTTTACCTTTTGAGTTTAAGTTCGCTGTGACCAAGGGCAAGAAGAGCCATACCAGGACCACTGCTCAGTCCTCAGCACTCCACATCTACCCTTGTCGATGCGCAGGACCTCAGTTCATCACACAGATGTGTGCAATCAGTATATTCCACATCTTAAAGGACAACTGAGAGTCACCGATCAGACTCCAGCAAGCTTTCCTATTTTTTTACTTCTCAGTAAAATTACGGTAAAAAAAAAAAAAATTGCAGGGATTCCTGAATTTAGTAACCAAATTTCCACCCTTGCTAAATGATTGCCTGACTTTGGTTTGAAGGCTTCAGAACGCAAGAAGCTGATCCGCAACGGTGTGAGGTAGGCATGTCATGGAACAAGCGTCACTTGTCACCTGGTCCTACTCAGTTGTACTCTTCTCCACTGTGTCTCCAGCGTGTGTCAAATCCTGATGATGGCCAAAGATGATTCCACTGTTCGTTGTTTCCAGGGCCTGCTGATTTTTGGAAATGTGATTGTTGGTGTAAGTATTTTTCAGGAAACTCTGTTCCTTCTGTAATCATGGTTTTTGGATTAATCAAAAGTGAGAGCTTAAAGGAAAATAATGATCTAATTATTATATACTGGCTTCCTCTCTCTTTTCTTGATTCCAGGAAATGTGTTACTTAAATATGTTAGCTAGAACTTATAGAAATAATCATAGGTAACTATGTAGTATGTTGAAAGACCATGGTTAAAAAAAAAAGTTTATTTCCCTCTCAACTTTCAAACACAGAAATCTGAAAGAAGCCATGTCCACCATGGTCAGTGTCCAAACATTCTCACCACATGCACACTTTGATTTTTGGGCTTTTTTAAAGATTTTATCCATTTATTTGACAGATAGAGATCATAAATAGGCAGAGAGGCAGGCAGAGAGAGAGGAGGAAGCAGGATCCCTGCTGAGCAGAGAGCCTTAATCGGGGCTCGATCCCAGGACCCTGAGATCATGACCTGAGCCAAAGGGTTTAACCCACTGAGCCACCCAGGTGCCCCAACACACTTTGGTGTTCCTTTCCTGCTTCACCTTGGTTTGATTTCCACAGAATTTTTCTGTTAAGCCTGTTGGGGACAGATGTTTGCATTTATATGTCCTTATCATGCAGAGGTCAGTACCAGGATGTGACAGTGGCTCAGAGTCCTGGCTGTGTGGGCTCGGTATACTGACAGAGCACTCAAGAGTCAGAATCACTGGCTCTAAGCCAGCCCTGCCTCCATCTCCACAGGACTTTGGACAAGTCATGGACTTTCAAGGCCAAGAGCCCTCATCTATAAAAGGCAGGGTGTGGGAAAGATAACCACCAAGGTTCCTTGGATCTCTGGCATTGATGAGTACGACCAGGACTAGTTTCAATATTACAATTCAGGAATTTGGGGGAAGGGAAGAGGGGCTCTGAAGTTATTTCCATACAAGAAGATATTGTTGAGTGGTTCATGCCCCAAGGACTCTAGATGGTCTAAAATTGCCCGGGTCTTTTCCCAAATAGCAGTAAGACAGAGGGATGTGTGGGAGGAAGCATGCAATTTATTAATAGGATGGAAGGAGCTGTTTGATTTCCTGGTAATGCGTTTAAGTCCATGGCTTTGCACCTATGCAGGAACAGAATGAGTCTCTCTCATAATCCTCTCCCCACACTTCTGCACCCCTTTCCCAATGCTGCTCTCCTGACCACCGGCCTGATAGAACACCCTTTGCCCCCAGATGTGCGGCATCGCCCTGACCGCAGAGTGCATCTTCTTCGTATCTGACCAGCACAGCCTCTACCCACTGCTTGAAGCCACCGACAATGATGACATCTACGGGGCAGCCTGGATTGGCATGTTTGTTGGCATCTGCCTCTTCTGTCTGTCCGTTCTAGGCATTGTAGGCATCATGAAGTCCAACAGGAAAATTCTTCTGGCGGTGAGGCCTTAAAACTCTCTACAGTTGCCTCCTGGGTCGATTTTGATGGACTGTTTCTTCTTCCCTGAGACAGTGACTTGGCTTGTGGGGGAGGTGGGAGCAGAGAGAGCCAGGTGAGGGATGAAAAGCTGCAGTGAAGCTTGTCCATGTGGGGGGCAAGGATGTCCTCCACTCTTGCAAGTCCAGAAGATTCCAGTAAAGAGAACCCATAGGGGAGCAACCTGGAGGTGACCCTGTTGAGTATTTTCCAAATCCGTGCTTCTCTACCTGGTTTTGGCATGCCTCCAGCGGGTACAGCCAGGAGCTACCTAGGCCAAGGGAGAGACAGACTGAGAACATGATCATTAGATTTTTTTTTCTCTTGACAATAAGTAGTCTAAAGTATGATTTTAATATTAATCAGTCATTGACATTTTAGGATATAAAATACAAAATATGCATGAATTTTTAAGAGAAAGCATGAGCTTTTTCAGACATTTTTGAGCTCAAGGCTGATGATTTTGTATAATGACCTGCATTTCCCATATTTTGCATTCACTCTACTTTTCAGGGACCCTAGAAAACCTTGACGAACAGCACTATAGAGTACAACTTCAGCTCCTAACCCTGTGCCCCACGGGACAGGCTTCTGCCCTGAGCCACAGACAGCCAGGTCATGCCTTGCTTTGTAGATGGAAGCAAATGTGCAACCAACAGAGCTAAGAACCCTTGGTATTGGGTCTAGACCTCTATTCTCTGCCCCCATGCTCAGGACAATGGTTTCTCACACTGTGATGGGATCCCACCCCCAATCCCCACCCTGAAATAACTCCCCTATCCAAATGCCGCAGGACCTGAGTTACATCTTTACGAAACAAGCCCAGCAACCTAAGATGCTTGTTGGTTTACTTTTCCTGCGATCTAAACGTTGTCCTGGCACCCAGGGAATGCAGAACATTTACATTCTCTGATTCCTTTAGCATGAGTTATTTCCAGGGCAAAAGCACCCACTTTTTCAGGCGGGGAAAAGAATGCAGGGAAATGGAGAGGAGGGGCAGGTGTCCCCAGAGACAAGTTTCACCTGCATCCCGGTCTCAGTTTGGGCCAGCCTTGTATGCCTGACACAGCCAAGAGAGAACATTCTTCACTGTGCCCTGCAAAGAGAAGGAGCAAGGCACCTTCCCAGGGGCTGATGGAGAAAACTCCTGTACCCGGAAGCTCCTTTCTGGAGTGTCTCTGAGGGGTTTCTGAGCCTCTTTAAGAAGAACCATCAGGGGGCACCTGGGTGGCTCAGTGGGTTAAAGCCTCTGCCTTCAACTAGAGTCCTGGGATCCAGCCCCGAATGGGGCTCTCTGCTCAGCAGGGAGCCTGCTTCCTCCTCTCTATCTGCCTGCTTCTCTGCCTACTTGTGATCTCTGTCTGTCAAATAAATAAAATCTTTAAAAAAGAAGAAGAAGAAGAACCATCAAAGGGCTCGCTCTCTCCCTCTCTCTCTCTTCTTTTCTCTTTTAAGGATTTTATTTTTAAGTAATTTCTACACCCAATGTGGGTCTCAAACTCATAACCCCAAGATTAAAAGTCACATGCTCTAGGGACTGAGCCAGCCAGGTGCCCCCCATCATGAAAGTTCCTGGCAAAAAAACAAAGCAGCAAATGTTATGAGGCCTCTGATTAATCAAAGGCCATAATCTTTCTGTGACTAGTAGCTGAGTCGTTAGGGCAGCCCAGGGTCCTGCTCAGAGAGCCATCCCTGCCCAGGGAGAGAGCACAGTTTTCCTTGCCCTCCCCCATGTACACTGACTGCAGCACCCCTTCCCTAGGAGAAGCCAGAGACCCAATGCGAATATGCAAGGCTGAGGAAAGCAAAGACAGACCCTTGCAAAGAGTTTCCACCCCAGATTCAGAGGCAACTTGCTGTTGAGATATTTTTCAGTCATAAATAGAGCAGTGTGGTGGGGAGGCATTGTGCGAAAGTGTGTGTGCGCATGTGCGAGTGTGGACACACAGACACACGACGGCAACACACGGCGGGGTGTGTTCTGCTGGCCTGACCCATAGCTGGGAACCCGGGGGCTGAGAGAGGACAGCCGGTGCAGGGCTGCGTTCAGGGGGCCTGCCCGCTCCTTTCTGGAGGGACGCTGGATGTTAAACACGATCCAGTTCATCTTTTCTTTTTCTTTCTTTTTTTTTTTTAATTTTTAAAGATTTTATTTATTCATTTGACAGACAGAGATCACAAGTAGGCAGAGAGAGAGGGAAGCAGGCTTTCCGCAGAGAGCCCGATGCGGGGCTCGATCCTAGGACCCTGAGACCATGACCTGAGCCGAAGGCAGTGTCTTAACCCACTGAGCCATCCAGGTGCCCCCAGTTCATCTTTTCTGACCGCTGTACTTCTAAAGTTTCAGTAAACCATAAAGAAAATTACTCTCACTGAGAGGGAATTTATGAAGCTCTATAGAGTGTCTGATCCACCAAGACGGTCTTGCCAGCCATGGAATGATCACGCGCATGCACACATCAGTTCCTTCACTTGGCGTGTTTTTCTCAGTTAAAAAAGCAATATAGAAAAGAAATTTCTCACTTAGCTGAGAAAGGTCGGTATTTGTTCTCTGGGCAAGGAGGGAATTGAGCGAATTAGCACCTGCTACCAAGTCTTGCTCCAAACAGCTGTTCCACGAGGGTTTGCTGAATAATTTCATTAATGATTAGATAATTTGACTTAGATGAGTATGCTGAAAGATATAACAATTATTTTTTAAAATACTCTCTTTGGAGGGGCACCTGGGTGGCTCAGTGGGTTAAAGCCTCTGCCTTCAGCTCAGGTCCTGATCCCAGGGTCCTGGGATCGAGCCCCGCATCCGGCTCTCTGCTCAGCAGGGAGCCTGCTTCCTTTCCTCTCTCTCTGCCTGCCTCTCTGCCTACTTGTGATCTCTGTCAAACCCTTTCAAAAAAAAAAAAAATACTCTCTTTGGAAATAAATGTAATTCTTTTTTTTTATTTTCCCACTTGTTTCCCTTCCAGTATTTCATTCTGATGTTTATAGTATATGGCTTTGAAGTGGCGTCTTGTATCACAGCAGCAACACAACGAGACTTCGTGAGTACAGTCACAAAAAACACAGAGTGGAAATGATCATAGGAGTCGTCATTGTCATAACAATATAATAGCTGACATGTATTAAGCCCTTACTCTGTACCAGGCATGCTAATATGTGCATTAATGTTAAATATACAAGTTTCCTTAATCCTCATAATAACTCCATGAAATAGGTATTATCACAATGGTCACTTTATAGATAAAGAAATGAGACTTGAAAAGGCAAGGTAACTTGTCCAAGATTACACGGCTGGTAAGTGAAAGAGGAGAATCCTGAGTCCAGGCAGAGCAAATCCCGGGGCCCAAGCTTATACTGCTATGCTCTTCCCACTCTGCGGTGGGAAGTCCACCACATCTAAGACTTCCTCTCAATTCAGCATCTTGTTTTCTCTCCTTTTCTCCATTTCCAAGCCTAGGCCACCGTAAAATGCCTGCCCACTGTGGTCCCACTGGGACTTGTTTGAACATGGGAAGAAGGGAGAAGGAAAACTTCTCCCTTCATGGGGACTTCAGCCATCCAGAGCCTCACACCCACCCACCCTTTCTTGGGGCCTCTACAGACAGTTTTACTCTGGGAGATAATGATCAGCGCCCCTAGCAACAGGCAAGGCACATCACTTTGCTTCCTTGGCGGGTGAGCATGCTAACTCTCCTTTTGTTGTCTCCTCCCACCATAGTTCACACCCAACCTCTTCCTGAAGCAGATGCTGGAGAGGTACCAAAACAATAGCCCTCCAAACAACGATGACCAATGGAAAAATAATGGAGTCACCAAGACCTGGGACAGACTCATGCTCCAGGTAATGCCTGCAGCCTTGGGGAGATAGCATTCTGTACCTCAACCAGTATCCGGGAGTGAAGGTACGGATGGCAGTGAAGTCAAAGAATGGGAACACAGCCTCTAGGGTGGTTTCATTCAAAAAGAGACTGGGTGGGCGCCTGGGTGGCTCAGTGGGTTAAGCCTCTTCCTTCAGCTTGGGTCATGATCCCAGCGTCCTGGGATCAAGCCCCGCGTCAGGCTCTCTGCTCAGCAGGGAGCCTGTTTCCCCCCCCTGCCTGCCTCTCTGCCTACTTGTGATCTCTGTCTGTCAAATAAATAAATATATATATATATATTTTAAAAAAGAGAGAGAGATTGGGCTAGGGCCCCTGCGTGGCTCAGTGGGTTAAGCCTCTGACTCTTGATTTCAGCTCAGGTCATGATCTCAGCGTTGTGAGATAGAGTCCTGTGTTGGGCTGGGCATGGAGCCTGCTTCAGATTCTCTCTCTCCCTCTCCCTTCCTGCTCACATGGGCTCTCTCTCTTCTCTCAAAAAAAGGAAAAAAGAAAAATGAAAAGAAAAAGAGACTGGACATAGGCAAGTTCATTCATTCTCATTCATTCTTCTTATCTATTCCTCTTGTGTGCACATCACTCAGTGGGACCCCTAGATCTATATTTTATTTTTGAGCCATGATGTTGATTAACTTCCATTTAGGGATAATGACACTGTTAAGAAATTTAGATAAATCATACACACTGCCTCTTAGAACTCAAGCATCATTTACACTGAAAGGACAAGTTTGCTTCCTCCACATCACAGTGAACTCAAGGGGCAATTATTGCCTTGTTTAGTACCCATGGGCTAGTCCTGCCAAGGACCATGGGCTATGACCTGACTTGATTGCCCACTTTTCTGTCACTGACCATCATACCTTGTATATGAGTTCCTTAAATATCATCAAAAATCCAAGTCTTTCAGAATATCCTTTGTTACCCCTGCCTTGCCTTATGTATATGAATATCTATCCCTACCTAAACCCTAATCTGACCCAATTCTCACACTGTCTTCTGCCTCCCCTCCCCCTCCACTGGCTCACAGTGCATCATCAGTAAACTCCTTATAGCCTCTGCTCCCTCTTTGATGTCTCTTTAGCTCCTATCCTCTATCACTTCCTTCATTTATCTGAATTCCCATTCCAATAATTCTTTTTACCCCATTAGGACCTCCAATTCATTGCCACTTTTTAATTTTCTATCTACTCGTCTGACTATATAGGTCATGTACTTTTTCCACTCCATTAGCAAGAGCTAAGCTCTTCAAGTAAAAATGCAAATGCCCACACATCTGAAAAATCTTCTTACCAACTTCTGAAAACCCAGTCTGAACTTAACCATTTTCCCTCCAAAAGACTCAGATCAAAATACAAGCAAATTATTTTCCTTGCCAAGATATTTTCCATAATTCAGTGGCAAAATAGAATCTGCTTTAAAGACAGCTAATTTGGAGCACCTGGGTGGCTCAGTGGGTTAAGCATCTATCTTTGGCTTAGGTCATGATCCCAAGGTCCCAGGATTAGCCCCATGTTGGGCTCCCTCCCTGGCAGGGAGTCTGCTTCTCCCTCTGCCCCTCACTCTGCTTGTGCTCTCTCCTCTCTCAAATAAGTAAATAAAATTAAAAAAGAAATAAAGACAGCTGATTTACCATCAGATTTGTTTGAAAGTAATTCATTCTGAAAGTTGAGAGGGGGCTGTAATTTTAATTTCTTCCCTTGAAACATTTTAGCAGGATTCCTACAAAGGAAGGAAAGTGATATGAAGAATGTTTTATCCTCTGTCCTCAACTCTAACCAGTGTGAGGATGTTAGCTATGTGTTTCTTGATCTTCCTCTCCTATGTAGAGGCAGAACTTGTGCCACCATGTTTGGGTTATTTTTTTCCAGTTTATTTTCTCCCGTTATAAATGTAATACACAATTATTCTAGAATATATTAAAAATACAGAAATGTAAAAC
Source organism: Taxidea taxus jeffersonii (assembly GCA_003697995.1). Classification (NCBI taxonomy): domain Eukaryota; kingdom Metazoa; phylum Chordata; class Mammalia; order Carnivora; family Mustelidae; genus Taxidea; species Taxidea taxus. The sequence continues at coordinate 58,564 of ML098513.1, read as the reverse complement.
AATAAGAATTACTCATTACTTCTTTACCACTAAAAATTTTTATTTTCTGACCCTCAATTTGCTCATATGTCATATGAGAATAATCATACCTCCCTTACATTGCTGTGTCAAGATATTAGTAATAATAATTAATTAATATTGATTATTAATATTAATTAACATTGATTAAGTAATTAATTAGTACTAACGATTGACCCTTAGTAATTAAGGGCTTACTATGGGACAGGCACTGTACTAGACGGGTCAGGTACATTAGCTAATTTAATCCTCACAGGAACTCTAAGGACCACGGACTGTGAAGGAAACAAAGTCATGTTTTACAGTGAAGGAAAGTGAGGTGTAGGAGGGAGCTGAACTCATCAGAGGCTACAGAGCTCATTAGCGGCTTGTGGAGTAACAAATGGTGAAGTATTTTGTAAGTGTTAAAATGTAGGTTATTAATACCCTCTGCTCTCATTTGGGGAAGTCTAGGAAACGTAAGATATGGTACATTTTCCATATCTTCTTTCTCCGTAAAATCTCAGTTGCTACATTGATGGCCGTAGCAAGCAACATGGAAGAGAATTTTGCATCTCTGCTCTGCTGACAGGACCACTGCTGTGGTGTCAATGGCCCGTCAGACTGGCAGAGATACACGTCTGCTTTCCGGACTGCAAATAATGATGCCGACTATCCCTGGCCTCGTCAGTGCTGTGTGATGAACAGTCTGAAAGAACCTCTCAACGTGGAGGCCTGCAAGCTAGGAGTGCCTGGGTACTATCACAAGCAGGTGAGTCCCCTCTGCCCAACACCTGCCAGTAGGTTTTCTGCTCTTTATGAGGGAAAGACTGGTGAACTATAGGTCATAACATCTCATGAAGAATTCTGCATCATTTTGCCCTAAACCTCCCGTCAACTATTTCCTTCTCTGTCAGTAAAATGGAGAGGCTAATCTAGGGCTGTTCTGGGAAAATCTACATTTTAATAACAGAACAGGAGAATGGTGATAGCAAAGTCCAACTTTGTTTAAATGCAAACTGTTTGTACAATAGAATATAGACTTGGTACTTCAAAAACTATTTCCACTACATAAAGATTGGTTCTCTTTTTGCAAAAATGTAAATGGGGAGGGGGTGCCTGGGTGGCTCAGTGGGTTAAAGCCTCTGCCTTCGGCTCAGGTCATGATCCCAGGGTCCTGGGATCGAGCCCCACATCCAGCTCTCTGCTCGGCGGGAAGCCTGCTTCCTCCTCTCTCTCTGCCTACTTGTGATCTCTGTCTGTCAAATAAATAAATAAAAACTTTTGAAAAAAATATAAATCGGAAGGAGTTATACTTTGCTAGTGCCAGAGCAGTGGCATTTGGCGATGGTAAGTGCAGAAATGATATAACCACCTTCATTATTCCGTGGTGACATAGGATGGTCTTAATAGAATATTAAGTTAATGATTTGGGTAGAAGGCAGTTTACATGCAGATGGTTTTTGAGAAGGTATTTTCAGCCTGATGGAAATGATATAATGAACCTGAAAAGTAACATTTATTGAGTACTTACTAAAACCAGATACTGTGCCAAGTGCCATACGTGTATTAACTCATTTAAGGCTCAAAGATAGGGGTCAGCATGATTCTTATTTTACGGATGAGGAACTGAGACGCAGAGGTATAAGAAGCAACTTGCCCAAGGTCACTCAGCTAGTAAATGGTTGAGTCAGGATTCAAACCCAAGCAGTTTGACTCAGGAGCCCAGACTGTAAGCCAAGAAAAAACTTGGAAATACTCCCAAAAAGCCTGAGGAGAATTCTCCTATACTTGGAATCAGCCTCCGAAATGCCTCTACTGCTTTGTGAGTTACCACTTTGAGGGAAGCTGGCTGTGTGCCAGTTCATTAAATATTGAGAAATGTCAGACTCCTTAGTCTGGGAGTAAATACCACAAAGGGCACGTTCAGAATGAAGGACACCGAACAGCGGGTCGTCTTGCCATACCTGGGAGGGTGCCTGGACTAGGATCGGTTGCGTTCATCCAGAAAAGGATGGGTGTGATGCAGTTTATTTTGCAGAGTCCTTCAAAGGCACCCTTTTTAGCTTTTCAGCCACTGTTGTTGCATCAGTCACATTCAGACTGCTGTAACAATTAACTGTGTTCCTTATAATCACAATATGCAGTATAACGATCACTCTCAGGAGAAACAGACGCTTTCAGGATTTCAGCCTTGGCACGGGCCCACACAACCGTATCTTGATTGGATTGGATTGTGTATAGATTGTTATCATCTCTGCGAAAGGGCAGGAAAGGGTATTTGTCCTGAGATAATCAGCTGATCTCCCTTGGACAGGTAATGTTCTGGTAGTGAGGAAAGTCCCCATGAGTTTTGACAACCCTTTCCACCTCCTCCCATAGGGTTCTTTGGTCTCACCTGTGCTTAACATTTCTACTTCTCTCCCCACTAGCTGCACAACTACAAAAGTACCTTCCCGCAGCCCTACTCCGCTGCCAAAGTTCTGCACCTGAAATTCCTCTCTCTGTCCCCGACTCCCTGTGCTCCTACTCTCTCAATCGCACTCATTCTTCACGCTCACCACCTTTCCGCCTCGCCCTCTCCCAGTCCCCCAGATTTCCACACACCACCGTTCTTCCTAAGTCATAGGTCCTGCTACTTCTCCTACAGCAGCCCCTTTCCATCAAGTAAAATATGGTGCCCAGTACTTCCCTATATTTGACTTCTGTTATTGTAGTTGATGTCCTGAGCCATATCGTAAGTATCTGCTCACAAGTCTATCTTTGCTGAGACTCCTTGAGGGCCGTGCATTACTCGGTTCTACATCTTCAGTACATCTCATACTGCCTGGCCCAGAGCAGGCACTGAGAACTTTTTGGTTGGTGGGTGGTGGAAGGGGAGAATGTCTCTCTTTTTCACATCCATATTGTAGTTTTCAAAAGCTACATTGCATAACTGAAGGCTAACAAAGTTAGGGATGCCCTCATAGGTGTGGGGAAAATAGAAACTAACCAGAAATTCACATAGCATGTCAGACGCAGATACATGTGTTCTTACTCATGGTCCACCTGCCCCAGAAATACTGTGCGCAAATTCTGATCATTGTACTAAATTAGAAGAGACGAAAACTGGGACTTTTGTCTGTGAGTTCTGTAAGAACAATGCCCATGTCTGTCTTGTCGCTGCTGAATACCCAGCCCAGCGCCTGGCACCCGACATAAGTGGGTTCTATGGGTACCTGTTAGGACAAACGACCTCCTCCCATTATTGTCAGGACGATCCATGAGTAGTGGATATAGGAGTGTTCATGAATGTGTCATAAATGATACTGTCATAACCACTACTGCATGTCGGGCTCCATTCATTCTATCAACGTTTATTAGGTGCCCACTTTGTGCCAGGCACTTGTGCTGGGTCCTAGAGATTCAGCCTCGAGCACAGTAAGATCCCTGCCCTCGTACTTGCACTGCAGCATGGGAGAGAGACACGAGACAAGTTACCAAACAAATACATGATAAATTGCTGGTAGTGATAAATGCCATGAGCAGAAGTAAAGCAGGGTGAGTATACAGGGAATGACAGGAGAAAGAGTTGTTTTTCCCTATGGTGGTCAAGAAGGGCTTTGTTGGGGAATACTTGCACAGAGTTCTGAATTAAATGGGGGAAATGAGACACTTAAAGAAGATTGAGGAAGAGAGTTCTAAGCAAAGGAAGCAGCAGGTGAAAAGGCCCTGAAGTGGGAGCATTCTTAGCTTTTTTTTTTTTTTCTTTTTAAGATTTTTTATTTATTGGGATGCCTGGGTGGCTCAGTTGGTTAAGCGGCTGCCTTCTGCTCAGGTCATGATCCTGGCATCCTGGGATCGAGTCCCACATCGGGCTCCTTGCTCAGCGGGGAGCCTGCTTCTCCCTCTGCCTCTGCCTACCACTCTGTCTGCCTGTGCTCACTCTCTCTCTCTCTCTCTCTCTGACCAAAAAAAAAAAATTAAAATTAAAAAAAAAAAGATTTTTTATTTATTTGAGAGAGAGAGACAGAGTGAGACAGCATGAGAGGGGAGGTCAGAGGGAGAAGCAGACTCCCCATAGAGCTGGGAGCCTGATGTAGGACTCGATCCCAGGACTCCAGGATCGTGACCTGAGCTGAAGGCAGTTGCTTAACCAACTGAGCCACCCAGGTGACCCATTCTTAGCTTTTTACAAGAACATCAAGGACATCAGCGTGGCAAGGCCAGAATGAGTGAGGGAAGAGTTGAAGACTGGGATGCTTTAGATTTTGTAGGGCTGGATTCTGTATGGAAGGATCCCCTCCTTGGGAAAAACAATTAAAAATATGCATACAAAATTAGGTACAGGCACTTGAAATGGTCTTGTAAGTAAGCAGCCCTGAAGCTTAAGCTCATTAGCTTACAGGGAAACAGCCTCTGGAAGAGGACACTGGGCTCATAGAGAGGGGCAGAGCCACATCAGACAGAGCCCCGTAGGCCATTGTGAGGACCCAGAATTTCATTTTAGCAGTGGTAGAAAGCCATTTCTTTTGAGCAAAGATTTGAAGTGATCTGTCTTATGTTTTACAAGCATCCCTCTGGCACTGTATAAAGATAAGTAGGGTGCCAGCAGTGGACTCAAGCCCCAGAGAGACCAATGAAGAGGCTGTTGTAGGAATTCTGGAGAGAGCCCATAGTGGACCAAGGCGGGGGCAGGAAGTAATGAGTGTTTGGATTTGAGATGTATTTTTTTTTTAAAGATTTTATTTATTTATTTGACAGACAGAGATTACAGGTAGGCAGAGAGGCAGACAGAGAGAGAGAGGGAAGCAGGTTCCCTGCTGAGCAGAGAGCCCAATGTGGGGCTTGATCCCAGGACCCTGGGACCATGACCTGAGCAGAAGGCAGAGGCTTTAACCCACTGAGCCACCCAGGTGCCCCTTGAGATGTATTTTTAAAGTAGACCCAAAAGGTTTGGCTTAAGTATTTGATGTTGGATAAGAGAAGAACAGTTAAAGATAATTCCAAATCTTTTTACTTGAGTGAGTAGGTGAATGGAGATGCCTGTAACATAGATAGAGAAGAGTAAATGGGAGAGAAATAAAGGCTTAGCAAAATCAGAGGCCATAAGTAGGTTAACAAGGGCCTGGAACAGGGTCAGAAAGATGGAAGGGGCGCCTGGGTGGCTCAGTGGGTTAAAGTCTCTGCCTTCCGCTCAGGTCATGATCCCAGGGTTCAATAAACTGGGTCATGATCACAGGTCATGCCCGTCATCAGGCTCTCTGCTCAGTAGGGAGCCTGCTTCCTCCTCTCTCTCTCTCTCTCTCTCTGCCTGCTTGTCATCTCTGTCAAATAAATAAATAAAATCTTTAAAAAAAATTGTTAAGAAAGATGGAACCTCACATGGTCACCTGTGGCCTCTGCATAGGATCTAAACTTCAAGGTCAGCCTTTTGAGGACATTTCCCTCTGGACCTCAGTGGTCCATGGAACCACCTGGCTGCTGCACTCACTAGACTTCTCCCAGAGCTTTAGCTCAGGTCACTCAGAGGGCAGTTCTAACCTCATGCGTGTGTTTTACTCCAGGACTTTGCATGGTGACTGGAACAGAGCCTGCCACGTATAAAAACTCACTGGATTATGGCATGCATGAATGAATGATTTGATTAATACAAAATGAATCGTTTGCACACACACTGTGGCTTCTCAAAGTCTCACTAAAATCCAATAAAGATATGATGAAATATGGGGCACCTGGGTGGCTCAGTGGGTTAAAGCCTCTGCCTTCAGCTCAGGTCATGATCCCAGGGTCCTGGGATCGAGCCCCACATCGGGCTCTCTGCTCAGCAGGGAGCCTGCTTCCTTTCCTCTCTCTCTGCCTGCCTCTCTGCCTACTTGTGATCTCTGTCTGTCAAATAAATAAGTAAAATCTTAAAAAAAAAAAAAAGATATGCTGAAATATGATAGCAAATGAGAATTTAGACAGCATCAAACAGGGGTTCCTTTAATGGTTACAAAAAAGGCCTTTGATATTTATATATCAGAAGCACTTTCATTTAAGAACAAACAAATCAAAGATACCTCTGCCCTCAAAAAAAATAAAAAATCACTGAAAAAGTCTGTAGGGAGAGAGTAAGTACTCAAATTTTATTAAGAATACTTTATATTGGGGCACCTGGGTGGCTCAGTGGGTTAAAGCCTCTGCCTTCGGCTCAGGTCATGATCCCAGGGTCCTGGGATCAGATCAAGCCCTACATCAGGCTCTCTGCTCAGCGGGGAGCCTGCTTCCCCCCTCTCTCTCTGCCTGCCTCTCTGCCTACTTGTGATCTCTCTCTGTCAAATAAATAAATAAAATCTTAAAAAAAAAAGAATACTTTATATTGTACTTTATACTACAATTTTTTAAAAAAAGAGAATACATGGCCCACGTATTCAACATGAAAAAACATTAGCCTAAAATAGCAGCACCTTTGTTAGACTGAGTGATAAAGACACAAAATAATGTGATCTAGAGTAGTTGTTGAACTATTCCTGTTCATAGTCTGTTGACTATTTCTGTTCCCTCTGCAAAGCCCTGTTGATACCCACTGTCCATGGGGATGTGGAAATAGCCTGGGTATGTTAAACTAGACTTTAGGATAGTCTTGATCCAAGTAGAAATCTGCCTTCCTGTCCATCTCTTACGTCTTCTTCTCTGGTTCTTCTCTCACCCACGTGGAACCACGTGCCCCTCTAGGGGTGCTATGAACTCATCTCTGGACCCATGAACCGACACGCCTGGGGGGTTGCCTGGTTTGGATTTGCCATTCTCTGCTGGACTGTGAGTATTTCCCTGCACTTGATAAGGAGAGAACTTGAGAAGGCCCTGGTTAACCCAACCACACTAGACTGTCTGGAGACAAAACCTCAGACCTGAGGACAAGGCAGGAAGCTGCTGACCCCAGGCCAAGGACTGTGGATTCCGTGGGCAGGTGGGGTGTTTATATCCCCTCCAGGGGAAGGGATATGCCCTACTAGCCAGATCCACTAGCTAATAGGGGAGCACTTGCTTGCCTCCAGCTCTCCGGATCTCATTAATTCATTAATTCATTATACTGAGATACCACTTCCTGGGGAAGCTTCAAGAAAAGAAAATATACCTGGGCCCCAGGTATATTCATTGATTCATTGCATCCAGGGACAGGATCCAAACATTAAAAAAACCTTTTCTTTCCATATGATTCTAATTTGCTGTCAGGATTAAGAGCCATTACGTTTGGGAAGCAGGTCTAAACTTTTGATTTCAGAACCCCTTTACACTCTCAAAAATTACTGAGGACTCCAACAGGCTTTTATTTATGGGGGCTATATCTATTTATATTTACCCTAATGGAAATTAACCCAGAATTTTAAAAAAACTTATTAAGTCATTTAAAATAACAATAATAAACTAATTACATATTAACATTAACAATGTATTTTTATGGGAAAAGTGACTATTTTCCAAAACAAAAACCAGAAAAGTAGCACTGTTTTTACATTTCTAAAAAGTATCTTTAGTGTCTGGTTTTAACAGAAGATAGCTGGGTCCTTATATTTGCTTCTTCACTTAATCTGTTATAGTAAGTTGCTTAGGCTGAAGGATTTGAAGAAAATCCACCCTCATGCTGATAGATAGCTGAAAAAAAAACAGGAATGTTTTGGTAACCTTATCTAAAAGTAATTGTGAATAATCTTCTTTGGTATTACAGGAAACTTGACAACTAGCAGGTTCTTAAGGGTTAGTTGTGATGTGGAATCTAAAACTATGTCAACAGACTTTTCAGACTTTATTATATTAAAATACATTTACATCAGTTTGTCTTACAATTTGCATAAATCATTCACTCATTCATGATTCCTTAACATCATGCATTGGTCATTTGGGAAAATATTGGTTTACTGCATTATGCTGATCTTCCAAATATTGGCTGAATTCTTTATGTAATACCAAGAAATCTGTTGCCACGTTGGAAAGGACCTTTATCATGGGGATGCTATCAACCCATCATGATAGAAACAAGTTGCCTGATTTTTGCTTCAGTGCCCAAATTTATCACTGGCAAGAAATACTGTCAGTTGTTTTCCTCAAAGAGACAGACTCACTTCGTAAATTTTTGAGAAAATGTCTGCCAAACATTCAATCTGAATAACTGTATCTCGACTATTAGTCATTTTTTCCAAGCAAAAATCATGTTTCCTGAAAAAATGGCTGGTTTAGGGGCATCTGGGTGGCTCACTCGTTAAGCGTCCGCCTTCAGCTCAGGTCATGATCCCAGGGTCCTGGTATGGAGCCTCATATCGGTGGACTCCCTACTCAGCAAGCTGTCTGCTTCTCCCTCTCCCTCTGCCCCTCCTCTTTCCCCTCTCCCAGCTTGGTGCTCTCTCTCTAATAAATAAATAAAATCTTAAAAAAAAAAAAAGACTAGTTCAGTATATAGTCAAGCACTCACACAAGTGCTTTTCCTTAAGCCAACCATTAGATTTCAGTATGCAACAAAATGGCTTAATGCATACTTTCCACTGCAAGAATATTAAAAAGATGTATATTCAGGGGCACCTGGGTGGCTTAGTTCATTAAGTGCCCAACTCTTGATTTCCACTCAGGTCATGTGATCTCAGGGTCTTAACATCAAGCCCCTCATGGTGGGCTCCCCCTGCCTTCTTCCACTCTCCCCTTCCCCCTGGTCCACTCCAGTGCAGGAGGACACAATGCACTGTCTCTCGTATAAATAAAATCCTTTTTTTTAAAAAAAAGATTTTATTTATTTATTTATTTATTTATTAGAGAGAGCGAGCGAGCACAGGCAGACAGAGGGGCAGGCAGAGGCAGAGGGAGAAGCAGGCTCCCTGCCGCGCAAGGAGCCCGATGTGGGACTAGATCCCAGAACGCTGGGATCATGACCTGAGCCGAAGGCAGCCGCTCAACCAGCTGAGCCACCCAGGCGTCCCTAAATAAAATCTTTTAAAAGAAGATTTTATTTATTTATTTGAGAGAGGAACAAAAGAGCACAACGTGGGAGAGGGGCAGAGGGAAAAGCAGACTCCCTTCTGAACAGGGAGCTGGAGATGGGGCTCGATCCCAAGTCTCCAGGATCATGACCTGAGCCAAAGGTAGACACTTTGCTGACTGAGCCACTCAGGCACCCCAGTAAAGAAATCTTTCCCCCAAAAAAGATGAATATTCAAAGGTAAACATTTAATAAAATTAGTATTTATTACTGCTTCATCAAAAACATCTCAAAATTCTAAACCTCTCTTTTTTTAAAGATTTTATTTATTTATTACAGACAGAGATCACAAGCAGGCAGAGAGAGAGAGGGAAGCAGGCTCCCTGCTGAGCAGAGAGCTGGGGGGCGGGGGGCTCGATCGCAGGACCCTGAGATCATAACCTGAGCCTAAGGCAGAAGCTGAGCCACCCAGGCGCCCCTAAACTTCTAAATCTCTTAAACTGCCTTTTTTTTTTTTACTACAAGTATGTAGCTGTGAAGAATACACTGACCACTGACACAGTTTAGTCCCTCTCCTTCGAATCCTAAGACGCCAGCAGTTTTACCTGCCCCTGCTTTTGCACCGTCAGTGCAAATGTGGAAAACAGTGAAAAGGGCAAATACAGTCTTAACATTATTATGCAAATGGCCTTGACATCAGGCGCAGCCACAAGGGTCCCTTGGGTGTTTGTGCACCACAGTTTGGGACATGCTGGGTTTGGTGTGAGAAGCTGAGTGAGGCAGGAAGGAAAAGTGAGCTCCTTTGAGAGGTCTTCTGCGGTCCCTCACCCACCCTCAAGAAATCCCACGGCACCCCACCCCGCACATGCTGTCATGTCTTCACTACTCCCATTCGATGTATTGTCTGCCAAAAACCCGGGGTCCAGCTGCCCTCTGATTCCCCAGGGCCTAGCTGAGCACTGGCAGGTGCTTGATAGTTTGTTGAGTGAATGAAAGATGGTAACAAGTTTCTATGACTTGAATGGTAACAACTTCTATGAAGTTTCTATTTTGCCAGGCTAGCCAGGAACTGTGGGATAATGTTTAAAGGTTCTAAAGGATCTTAGAACTGCAGACCAGCTGAAACTCTTGACATTTCCACAAGCATCAAGTGCACTCTGAATCTAGTAAGTCCCCCTGAGATTCAAAAGAGGGAAGCAAAAGGAACTAAATGTATTGAAGACCTCTATGGACAAGGCATCATGTCCAATACTTTCAGCACTAAATCTCCCCAACAGTAGCAAGGTAGGGAGCCAGTCTCCTTACCCTCTCTGTGCCTCAGTCTCTTTGTAGGGTTCTGGAAGCATTCAGGGGAGTTGTAGGTGTAGCCCTCAGAACAGTGCCTGATGTACAGTAAGTTATCAATAAACATCAAGCATCGCGGTAATGGTATTTCTTCCTCATTCCATTATCTAGCTCTGGGGCAGGTGAAAAATATTGTCGTTACTTTCCAGATGCAGGGAGGGAGTGTCAGAGCTGTAACAGAACCCAGATATTCTAACCTTCCTCGCCTGACGCAGAAACCTTGCATTCTGTGGCATTCTTTGGGGACAGCCATTCCAGGTCACAAGCATTTTTGGGGGTGTGCTCGCTTTGGCAGCACATATACAAGCATTTTTGGGGAAATAGGGGGTTTGTGGGAGGCTCTCCTAGTTCAATACTAGAAAGTATTGAACTTTCTAGTATTGAAATACTAGTTTAATACTAGAAAGCAAGCAACTTGTACCTTCAAATGGTACATACAAGAAAGTAGGGATCCACTGGAAGGTCATTAGCCCTGATGGGAAGAAGAAAGAATTTGCCCGGGGGGCTAGTTTAGCACAGACATGAGGGGAGCAGCCCCAGCAGACAGGAAGTCTAGGGCACCTTGGTGCAGGGAAGTGGGGAACAGAGAAGCTATCTCTGAGCAGCAGGATAGTTAGCTCTGCCCCTTGAGGTTTCTTTCTTTCTTTCTTTTTAAGATTTTATTTATTTATTTGACAGATAGAGATCACAAGTAGGCAGAGAGGCAGGCAGAGAGAGAGAGAGAGAAGGAAGCAGGCTCCCTGCTGAGCAGAGAGCCAGACACGAGGCTCCATCCCAGGACCCCAGGATCATGACCCAAGCCAAAGGCAGAGGCTTTAACCCACTGAGCCACCAGGCGCCCCTGCCCTTGAGGTTTCTTAAGGCGAGATTACTCTTAAAAATTCAGCATCATCTAGGTCTGAGTGAACCTAACATCCTTTTTCCCCCAAGTATGAGTCATTTCTAAAACCATTCCTTATTTTTTTTTCCTTTGTATTCTAGTTTTGGGTTCTCCTGGGTACCATGTTCTACTGGAGCAGAATTGAATATTAAGAACAAAGTATCACCACCACACCACCTTCCTCCAGTGACTCTGGGCCCGGTGCTGCAAGCGAGCTCTCCTGGTAGAGCCCACATTTGCGCCCCACGGGGGCCCTGTGCCTCTTACTCGAACTGCCAAGGTAGTGGTGTTCCCCTGGGCTCTCAGCCTCTCAAAATTCTCACTAGGGTTTTCAGTCTGGTCTAGGGTTCTACAACATTTTTATAGCCAGTCGGAAAGGGAGACTTTGGAAAGTCAATAACTACTTCTTCATCCCTGCTTATATTTAATTTGAGGGCATAAAGACTTCCACAAGAACCTGTGTTATCACAGCAAGCCAAGTCTGTATTTGCACAGCAAGGTTGTGTGCATTTCTCCCTGCTTTCTGAAAGAGACTTGCAAAGGCTTTCATTCTTCTCAGTCTTGCCCAGGTGAGAGAATTAAGGAAAAGGTTGCTGAGAGAAATCTTTGGCCTTTGTTCTTGGTGGCTCCCATCTACACAGATTGAAGTGATTCCCTTAATGCCGCCTTAGAACCCTTTTATTCTCCAGGACAACGCCCAACCTTGAGTTAATAGTGGTTGAAACTTCCTCTCAGACATGGCAGGATGACCTGTGTGTTTTAAGCTCCCTTCTCCCATTAATTCATTTTACTGTCAAAATATTTCTCTTCTGAACTATGTTTCTGTTTGTGGTCCTGAAAGAAATTCTTACAATTCAATATTTGTCTAGTCTTATAAATAAAGAGGGCTTTTAAATATGTTCATTTTCTTTTGTTTTCACCAGTTGGCATAATTGGTCACATAACAAAACGAGTGTTCCAGTGGAAGAGTCTTTTAGGTTCATGGGAATTAAGGTTTAGGCGATGGAAAATGCGATTGGGTGAGGTTTCCTGCTGGATGCCCTGTAACTTTGTTGTACAGTTTTGATGGTTGGGAATTCTAAATTGACTTTTACTTTTCACTCCTGCTTCAGTTAGCCCAGTAGTGGTGATGGAGCTCCAGCTCCTCAATCCTTTTCCTCCTGCAAAGGAAGCATCTCGAACTTGCAGTTGTGAATGATGTATCCTATGAAGGAAGTATAGGTTTTCTTCAGGGTCCTACTCACAGCCAACTCAGTCATAAGGAGGGCCCCTGTTCCACACCCTGGCTTCTGGTGAGTAAGGCTGAGCCCCAGGGTAGGGAGGGACAAGGGAGGAGTGGGGTGAGGACACACCTCTGCCAAGAACCTGGGGAAAAGCTGGGACAGCAGACTGATCTTAATTCCCAGGACAGGGGGCTAAAGGTTCCTGTCCTGACACTCAACCAAGTTTGCCCCTCTGCTGCCTCACCATGTCTCTCCAGGAGAGTGCTTCTGATGTCAGGATAAATGACACCTGCACTTAGCTGAGAAGGTTTTCTCCATGGTCTTTTAGAAGAGAGAAGGAGGGGGAGGGAGCTTACACTGGGCCAAGCTTTTAAATGCCTCCCATGTGTTCTGATGTCTTTTTCTTCCACTGATAGCCAGATTTTCCAGTGCCTCATGTTGTCTGCTGCCTGAGCAAAGTCTGCCCCAAACCCACTTCTGACTTCCCCTCTAGGGCTTCGTGCATGCTCCAAAAACTCTACCCACAAAATCCCATTCTCCTTGTGATTTGATCTCAGCTAGGTTAAGGTAAAGGCTTTGTACAGACTAATTCATACTGAGGGGTGAGTGACAACTAGTTCCCTCTCTCTTCATATTCTCTGTGGATTTTTCGTTGATAATTGAAAGTTGATCTCTGGTTAGCGGAATCCAAAGCAGTAGTGGGAGCAGGAAGAGCTATCATGGGGCAAGATGGCCCTCCTGCTGCTCTCTAAATCCTACCCCCTGCCTTCTCTACCAAGAAGTACCTAGAAAGAACATGGGCCTTTAGTCCGTGCCCCTTGTCCCCTCTCCAGCTAGATTCCTAGTGGATCCTCAGCCTCATCTTCAGAGAAGGTGCAAATTCCACTGTGAATGTGGACAGGTTTTTGATCCCCCACCAAATCAAGTAAGTCTCCGCACACAGGTACCCACTATGTGCCGGCCTCCAACACGTGGGAGGACGTATATTTCAACTGAGACAAACCCAGGCCCGAGGACCCCTCTGCAGAGAATCGGCCATTCAGTCCCCTGCGCTTTCTGCTCCAGGGTCTCCAGTTTAACCACAGAGCAATTTCCGCTCTGCCTAGTTCCTACTTCCATCCCTCTCCACCTGCCATGGCAGCCCAGCTTTCCCTTTCTGGAAGTGGGATCACAATGAGACTCGAACCACCATTCAGGGCGAGGCCCAGGTCCAGCCTCAACAATGCCACCTCCAGCCCCGCTAGACCAGGGAGTGGAAGGCGAGCAGGGAGCCGGCAGGTTGTTGGGTTCAAGATCCACACAGACAAAACTATCTTGAGAAAATGCCACTTCTCCAACAGACCATGGGCCTGCTTATCAAGGTGCACAAAGAACGATTACTGCCTAACACCCAAAATGGGTCAGGCTAACTCTGGGGCAGGTGTTACTTGGTTGCAATGCCAGAGGGGTCATCATGGTCTCTTGGTTGGCTAGTTCCTCCCAGGTGGCCCACTCAGGCTCCTGGCAGGCTGTGTAGTGGGAATGTCAGAAAGCCTACTGCTCAGGGGCACCTGGGTGGCTCAGTTAGGTGGCTGGCTCTTGGTTTCGCTCCAGCAGTGATCTCAGGGATTGAGCCCCCTCTGGGCTCAGTGGGGGAGGTGGAGTCTGTTCAGGATTCTCTCTCTCCCTCTCCATCCCACCCCTAAAAATAAATACATAAACCTAGAATGAAAGAAAGGAAGGAAGGAAGGGAGGGAGGGGGAGGAAAGAAAGAAGGAGAGAGAGAGAGAGAGGAAGAAAGAGCAAGCCTACTGTTCAGATTTGTAAGCCCTACAGCTTACTGCCTACATGAGCTGGAATACACAGAGAAGCTTGGATTCTGCACAGTAGATAGGTACTTCTGGGCTACTGATGAAGAAGAAGAACAATAGATAATGGTCAGGTGAGTTTGAAAAGCCAATCAGCTCTCAAACTTCCACCCCACCCCACACCCACCCATCCCCGACAGGCCCTATCAGGCAGAGGAACTGGAAACTCGGCTGCTTTCTTATCTCTATTGATTGAACAAGTGTTTCTCCTTCTGTATCTAATATTTCCTTTCCTTTGTCTTTTCTGCTTCACCACACCCATATCCTTATCACCTTCTATGCAGGAGGCTGAATCAAAAGAGAAACCCAGGGGCACCTGGGTGGCTCAGTGGGTTAAAGCCTCTGCCTTCAGCTTGTGTCATGATCCCAGGGTCCTGGGATTGAGCCTCGAATTGGGCTCTCTGCTCAGCAGGGAGCCTGCTTCCCCCTCTCTCTCTCTCTGCCTGCCTCTCTGCCTACTTGTGATCTCTGTCTGTCAGATAAATAAATAAAATCTTAAATAAATAAATAAATAAATAAATAAAAG